>APFE031405033.1:0-18542 GCA_000404065.3 Pinus taeda | reverse complement strand
AGATCTTAAAACATATGATACAAATATCATTCAGCATACTATTCCTATTAAGCCAAATCAGAATCCTTTTCGTCAAAAATTGAGGAGAAGCAATCCGAAACTGCTGCCATCAATTGAGAAAGAGGTAAACATATTGTATAAGTCAGGAATCATTGTGCATATCCGATTTTCAGATTGGATATCAAACTTGGTGCCCGTAAGGAAGAAGACAGGTGAGATCCGTTTATGTATTGACTTCAGAAATTTAAATAAGGTGTCCTTAAAAGACAATTATCCGCTGCCCAAAATGGATCATATATTGCAGCGAGTAGTTGGAGCATCAAGGATGTCACTACTCGACGATTATTTAGGTTACAATTAGATTTTAATGCATGAAGATGACCGTGATAAGACAGCGTTCACCACTCCATGGGGAACATTTCATTATGCAAAGATGCCGTTTGGTTTGAAAAATGCAGGAGCCACCTTTCAGCGTGCAATGGACGTAGCTTTCGCGAATGAGAAAGATGTATTTTTAGTTGTTTATCTTGATGACTTGACCGTATTTTCAAATTCAGATGAGGAACATTTGTATCATTTGAAAATGGTTTTCCAAAGGTGCAGAAAATATGGCATATCGTTGAATCCGAAAAAGAGTCTTTTTGCCATGGATGAGGGAAAACTTCTTGGCCACATCATATCTAAAGACGGCATCCGTATTGATCTAGCATGAGTTGAAGTCATTCAGCAAATTGAACAGCCCCGGAACAAGAAAGATATTTATTCCTTCAATGGTAAACTGAATTTTTTGTGTCGCTTCATTCCAAATCTAGCAGAGCATCTTAGAGAGATCACAAGCATGCTCAAGAAGGACAGTTAGGTAAAGTGGACCGAAGATGCGGTTAAATCATTTAATTTAGTGAAGTTAACTCTTTCTTCAGCTCCTATTTTGATCAGTCCCGACTACACTTAGGATTTTATTTTGTTCTCATTTGCTTCTAAGCACACTTTGGTAGTTGTACTAATGCAGAAGAGAGAAGGTGTAGAAAAGCCCATTGCTTTTTTCAGTCGCATTATTAGAGATGGAGCATTGAAATATAACATCATTGAGAAGCAAGCACTTGTGCTTGTTAAGGCCTTCAAAGATTTCCGCGTGTATATATTGCATTCACATATTCTAGCTTATGTTCCTAACGCGACAGTTAAAGATATTTTAGTACAGGCAAGTCCAAAAGGGAGAAGGGGTAAGTGGATTGCTGCGTTGTTAGAATATGATGTAGAGATCAAACCCACCAAGCTGATCAAAGGTCAAGGACTCGCCAAGCTAATGGCTGAAACAAATCTGCAAGTTCTAGACATAAATTTGATCACTGCCATGTCTGATGAAGATGAAGAGAACCCATCCATTCAGGTATCTGAAATGTTTCTTTCTTCTCCTTGGTACGTTGATATTTTATATGTACTTTAGCATTTACCTTCACCTCCTAGAATGCCGAGAAATAGAAGTAGAACATTGAAATTCAAGGCTGCAAAATTTTGCATTCTAGATTCAGCATTGTTTTGGAAAGATCCTGGTGGAATGTTATTAAATTGTTTGGTCGAGGGGGAAGCCAAAAGAGTCGTGGAAGATTTTCATAAAGGGATTGTGGGGGTCATATTTTTTGGAAGACTACAGCAAACAAGATTCTAAGGGCAGGATATTATTGGCCTTCATTATTTTCAGATGTATATAAGGCCATAAAAAATTGTCATGAATGCCAAATTTTTCAAGGAAAGCAGAAGCTCCAGCCTTTGCCTCTCAAGCCAATTGAAGTCAGCGCACCTTTTCAGCAATGGGGATTGGATTTCATTGGTGAAATTCATCCGGCATCATCAGGACAACATCGATGGATATTGACGGCCACAAACTACTTCACAAAATGGATTGAAGCAATTCCTACTCGAAAAGCTACGGATGCGGTAATTATTTCTTTTCTTGAGACCAATATTTTGTCACGTTTTGGATGTCCTAGTAAATTAATTACAGATAATGCAACAGTGTTTAAGTCAAAAAGGATGATTTAGTTTTTCTATAAGTACAATATTAGCTTGGGACATTCAACCGCATACCACCCTCAAGGAAATGGACTGGCGGAATCATCTAATAAGTCTTTGCTCAATATCATTAAGAAATTGTTGGAAATCAGCAAAAAGGGCTGGCACAAGAAGTTGATAAATGCACTATGGGCTGATAGCGTGAGTCAGAAAAAGTCTATTGGCATGTCTCCTTTTGAGTTGGTGTAGGGAACAGACACGGTCTTTCCCACTTCGCTTGCTGTCCCGGTAGTCAAATTGCTTCAAGAAGCGGGTAGTGAGGAAGATCCTATGCAGAGAAGGATTAATCAGATGATTCATTTGCAGCAGACACGGGAGGAGGTATTTCAAAACACTTGCAAGTTGCAGGAGCACATCAAAAAGATTTATGACCAGAAAGCAAAGGTGGATACATTTCAGCTAGATGAGGTTGTTTTGAGGTGGGATGCTCGTCATGAAGACAAGGGAAAACATGGAAAATTTGAAAATTTATGGAAGGGTCCTTACAAGATTGCAGCATTTCGCGGCCAAAACGCTTTCCTTCTCAAAGAGATGAATGGAGATGAATGTCCTAGAGGGCCAATTAATGGTCAGCTGTTAAAGAGATACTACTTTTGAGTACTTTTCTGCTCATTTCATCATCATTGTAATATCATTTTACTTTGGTTCTATTGCACATGTACACTAACTTATCATATTTAGTTTGGGGCCCGAGGTGAAGGCTATAATTCTGAAAACAAAAGTTAGTTAGTCTAAGTTTGTCAAGTCAGTTGTCTAAATCTTTTAGTTTCGAGTCTAGTTTGGTCAAAGCAGTTTTTGGTTTTTTCAGTCAAATTATCAAGATTTTGTGTTGGAATAATGACTCCATCGCCCAATGGATGAAGGCACTGTCTAGCTCTTACAGAGATCTGCAGTTCTTGGCATCTCCAAGGAGCTACCATCCCCATTGGAGCCAATGTTAGAGTCGGTCTAGTTATCCCTCCATCAGAGATCAAAAGCTCCTTTTTGCATTTCATGTTTTAGGTGTCCCATCCATTTTGATCAGTTGCATTTCGTTAGGCATGCCATAACTCTGATGGAGCGGTTTGTGTCACTCATTCCCCTCGTGCTTGGCACTGCTGGTTCAGGTCCATTCATTAAAATAAGTTTTCAAAGGTCATTCACAATCATGTTTTAAATTTTGAGGTTTTAGGTCTAGGGTTGAGTCATTTTTGTCTTGAAAAGTTTTAGAAGATTAGCAGGCCAGACAGATGTCTTTGATAGATCATAATTTCAATAATTTTCATCATTGTACAGTTAAATTAGGACTTCTCTTCAAAACTCCGTTTTGAAGATAAGTCGCCTTCTCATTTTTGTAAGAAATTGTCAAAATTTTCAATTCTTCAAATGTTAAAGTGCAACCTTGGTCTCCTTTGCCAGAGCATGTTACAGCTATCCCTGCAAACAAAAATCAACAAAGAGCTTCAGTCCAAACCTCAGAAAAGCAAAAGAAAACCAAAAAGCATCATTGTATTAATAGGCCAAAAGTGAAAGTGCCCAAACTTTACAAAGTGGGTTTTTTGAAGTTAATTTATTCAAATTAGATATTTTGGGTGTATATAAGGTGAAACAAGTCTTTTTGGTTCACCACATATCAAAGCAAGAGCATTTTCAAGATTGGAGGGAAAAAAACTGAGTTTCAAACCCTCGAGGCAGAGTGAAGGTGCGCGCTACGCATAGGACTTGCGCGCTACGCACTGGGCGGTGCGCTACGCATTGGGCGCGCACATCCTTTGTTAATTTACACAGGCGCTATGCACAGGGAGGTGCGCTACGCATAGAACTTGCGTGCTACGCATCCATTCCAGCGTTATGTTTTTGTGCCTAAAACGTATCAAATCGCCTCTGCAACTACAAGTAGGTGTTTCTTTGACTCAAACATCAAGTTGAATATTGTCTAATGTGCGTTTGAAGAGTGGAAGTGTTGTTGGGTTTAAGAAAATAAATCAAACCCTAGGCCCTTATTGAATCTTTGTATAGGGTATTAAAAGACATTGGAGACAGCAGCACTTCATACCACAACATATTTGTGATTTCTTTTATGCCCAAATATACAAAACAAAATATCCATTATGGCAGAATTTTTATGATGCTTCAGCTGGTTTTTTGAGGATACATTGAAATTGGGATTTCATTACACCTACAGCATACACATTGCAGTCCTCCTATTGCAGCTATTTTGTTCTCAAGACCATGTCATATACAGGGTCATCTTATGAGCAAGAAAATGACAATGATTCCACCACAGAGGGAAATGTGCCACAAAGACCTCGCAAAGGTGGCAAAGGTGGTAAACATCTTAGAGAAGAGCCCACTTCTAGGGTACAATTGCAGGCATGCCCACTTGCCATGGATTGCTTTCGCCATCAGTCGTGCTATCATTTTTGTGAGCTAATTTCGCAGTTTCAGCATCATCATGAATTAGCTCGCTTGTTTGTTCTCCATTTACATGATGGCCATGTAAACCTCGCTGGAGTTAATTTCATTTTGTCACCAGAGACCATTGCAGAGACCACGGGAATTCCGAATATCGTGGAGCAATGGAATAAGTGTCAGCAGCTAGAGAAATCATATTATGAGCCATATCTTAAACCAGGGTATATGAGGCACTTGAGTAGAGTTTTTCCTTTCCACTACCTGAATGATCGGTTTGCACCTTTGATGAAACTCATCATCTGGTATTTCAGTTGTGAGGGCAGATTCTCACGTCTTTATGCATACCATGTCCGTTTGTTGATGCATTTTACAAGGGTGCGTCTGATGAACATCCCATATTTTATGTTTCGCAACATAGAGAGGATGGTGCCTTTAGTGCAAAAGAAGAGCCCAACACATCAACACAGGAGCATATACCATTATGCATTGATCAAGATCATGGTGATTCATCAGCTGGCATAGTAGGGCATTACATGGGAGAATTTTATTCCTCATGACCTTTTCATAGTGCCCCAGCCACCACCAGAGATAGTTCATGATGAGGGAGGGCCTTCATAGCAGTTTGACATTCCTGAGACCGAGCATTTTGATGCTCTGATATATGTGACATATCAGAAAGGCCACAGGACCTTATTTGCAGCCGCACGACGAGTACTATCTCCACCCGGGGTGGAAGGGGTCTCATTGACTTCATCAGCACAGCGAGTATTATCTCCACATCATGTGGAAGGGGTCTCGCTTCCATCTACAGCATAGGTACAGAGTCAAGACAGGGGCAAGAGACCCATGGTTGATGAGGGTCCTTCAGGAGTTCAGGACACCGATATCATTGATGTTGATGCTAGTTCGCCCAATTCAAAGCTCAAAGAGATCATCAGAGAGCAAAGGGCCGAGAATGAGTCACTGCAAAAGAAATTGCACATGGCTAAATGGGTGATCAACTACTTAGAGTAGCACAACAAGCAGTTGGAAGATGAGCATGAACTTTATGAGTTGCGGAAGATCCACGAAAACCGGGAATTGGCCCGAAGGAGACCCAGTGATTTGACACCTATTGATAGGGAATCAATGCTCATCCGGGTCAACACTCATTTGGAGAAGCTGTTGGCAAAGGAAAATAGGGACAAGGACATGCTTTGCCACATGAAGACTCACTATTGGGCTCGCATGCATGTTTGCAAAGCGAGAATGAAGGTCCTCAAAAGGCGTTTGAGCAAAGCACAAAAACAACGCGAAAGGCCTGATCCGCTTCGAGTTTTGGCCGAGGCTTCACTAGTTGAGCATTATACATGATGGAGGGTCTTCACTCCATATTTGGGCAAATTTGGGGAAAATTTTGTCGTTTTGAAATTTTTGGCTTGAGAAACAGGTTTTTGGGTTCTACGCTTAGCGCGCTGCGTGCTACCGTGAATATTGGGAGGTCCAATTGAAAAATGGCTTGCAGTTTTGGATTTTTCATCAAGAAATACACATGTTCAGCCATTTCTGAAGCATTTCATTGAGATCTGGATGGTCTAAATGTCCAAAAACATCATGAAAAACACCTTGCTGCCACCTTTTCCAACTACAGGAAGTACCTCAGGGAGAATTCCGTTTTGAGGGGGGGACTGAGCTCCAAATTGGAAAATTCCACTTGGGTTGGAAAGTACACGTCCAGGGCTTTCCAACGAGCTATCATGAGCTCAATTTGGATGTTGGGAAGTTCCCCAAAAATAGGCTCAAAGGTGCGCTATGCATAGGGATCAGGGGCGCTACGCATACAGTTTTTGGCCCAGTTTTTCACCTTCAACTCAAAAATTCGGCTAGTTTTCACGAGTTTCACTCTTTGATGTAATTTTTCACCCAACATGATGTAATTTGATGTATGTAAGGTAACATGGAACTTATCTACCTTCTTCTAGATGATTCATTCACAAATTAGCAAGAAACTAATGTAACGAATCAGTTTCCTTCTTTTTAGAGGCAGGTTGTTTGGTCATCTAGATTCTTGCTCCATGTTTAGAATTTGTTCAAACTACTCCTAGAAGGAGGAGCTCGACCCCTAGAGGTTAGGGAACGAGGATAGCTTGCTCTATATATGTAGATTTTCATTCAGTAGGAGAGGTTGGACTCTTGGGATAGCTTTGAGACTATATTGTACATATCTTATCAGCATTTTTGGCAAAGGAAAGACCAGGGTTTTGCAGCACTATTTGGGATCCATGTGGCTTTATGTCTTGATGGTGTGTTTCTCCAAGTACTTGTAATTTGTGTATGTGCATCATTATCTCTATTGAATCTTCTCTTATTAAGCAAATGAAGTGTTAAGGTAGAATCCATGAAATTGCTATGCTCTGCCTTTAAATTTGTTTAATATTCTATGTTTTCTTTAGTTTAAGGAGAATCCTTGAGACCCCTTGCTCTCCTTAGCCTCTCACCGGTCTGATCTACCCATATCACCTGCTTTAAGGCATCAAAACAATTGCCTATCTTGCCCCAAGCGAACCTCTGCAAAAACTATGCCTCATCCCCGCACCCAAAATTGCCTTTCCCTTGATTTCAACAAAATCATAAAAAATCAATCCTAAACTCTTTGTACTTAATACCTAGCCTAAAATCAGTCATCAATTAGGTCATCTCAAGCCTTTTCAATTACCTTTTTCCGAGTTTTACCCGAAGAGAGCCCTCTCCTATCCTCGTAGGGCTAGCTACGAGGCTGAGCGTGGTTTAATGTGGCCTTGAGTCTTGCCTTATTTCAGCCTAAGGCAGATTTGAGAGCTAACAAATCGCATGCAAGTTTCCAAGACCATAACAGAAAAGCAAGTAAACAAACTCATAGCCAGGAGAATGTCCACATAGCGAGACAATTGAATGAAGAAAACAAATACAAGTATCGGTTGAACAAAACAAATAGAGGTAATTCATTTACAAACTGTTGTATGCCATTTCTTTCATTTCTAAACAAAACAGAAACAAAGGAAATATATAATTGTTTTTGTATAAGAGTCCAACATTACATTGTTAAAGCAAATAGAATTAACAGTGACAATGAGACAGGGTAGACCCTAAGCAAGGGTTTGACATCGTGAAACCCTCAAGCCTAACCAAAAAGTTCAACTAAAATGAATTACAAAACAGAATTGTGAACAGAAGTGTGCCAAAGTCGTGTAACAACTCAAACAAGAGACAACAAATAGTTGTCGAGCCACGACCCTAGAAAATTACAAGCCCTAGCTATAGCTCAACAAAACTGTGGTGACAGAGCCTATCGAAAAGGCACGAAAGTGTTTGCAAACCGAAGCGTCGAAGCCATCCATGCCCAAGGTCAAACACTTGACTTGTGCAACTAGAATAAGTCGAAGTCAATCACACCATGCCTACTAGTGAAATGAGTAGAGTTATATTACCACCAAGGGGAGAAAGAAATCTACCCAAGAGTGTGTTTGACCAAGAAACCACGTGCTACAAAACCATAGAACACAATAATGACTTGAGACAAGAGGAGCAGACACTGTTAGCTTTTAAACTAGGAGAAGACAGGAATAAAACAAGGAAAGATGAATTACCTGAAAGAAAAGCGAAGTGAGCCATTGTGGTTGTAACCTGAGCACAGGGGAACCACAACATAAAAATTTTAGTAGCAGAGCCATTGCAAAGAACCCACAGTAGGAAGGAATGGTTGGAGCGCCGAAAAACCAAACCAGCAATTGATTCTATGTTCAAACAAAAGAAATAACTAGTTGTGCCAAGAAAAATGACCATACCAACATTCCAGAGCACAAAATGAACCATACAGCAAGGAATGCAGTTGCCAACAACATAGACAAGTCCGTGGAACCACATTCATTTGCAGATAGAACCAAAATAAAGCATCTCCAACAAAACCCTCACAGAGCTCTCACAACATGACGAAATGTCGAAAATGGCCAAAATGCCAAAGGGTTTTCGATAATGACCAAGCGGGAAACAAGGACCGAGGCAGGAGGATAGGTTAGTTTCATATTTATGATCCTTATTAGATGATTGCAACCACCAACATAAATATCCATTGATCATAACATTAATCAAAAGCCAAATCATTGACCAAATCTGAATTCATCAATAGCGTCAGACAAACTTGTGTCAAGTTATACATTAGATTCTAGGCTGGGTCCCATCATGTAAAGGGAGCATTAGTGTTTTCTAGAGGATGGACAAAATTATTTTATTGATAGAGTTGGTAAAATTATTTCATAACTAGGTAGAGTATTATGTCCTCCTTAGGGTTTTTTTCTAATCAATTTCACTTCATGTCAAAAATTTGATCAAGGCAGGGTCTCCAAGGTCATAACATTGTCATATTCACTTTATCTCTTATTTATTAGATCTTATTCTTAATACAATTTTAAACTGGAATAGTGCTCATTTGAACTCTATGATTGATTTTTAAGTAGTTCATATTAATAGACATGATAATTTAGAGGTGTAATTACTAGGAAGTAGTGTGACTTTGTATGAAATTAGAACCCATTGTTATTAATGACATGGACACTAATCACTTGATTTTGTGATATGTGGGAAAGTTGCAGTAAACATATATATTTCCTAGGTGTAGTGGGTGTTATGGTCATTCTCGCTTGCTTAGTTGAAACACTAATACTTATGACTCTCATTATGAAACATATTAGAAGGTTCCATCATTTGTTGGTGGAAGTTATGGCCTGATACACTACTATGGGAAGGTATTCATTGAAGGATGAGTTCTATTTGACATATAGGATGGGTCACATGCTACAAGAAATGGACTTAACACCAATGGAAGTGGTAAATAAAGGTTTCATTGACAAATTTTAGCTTCCTAATATTATATGAGTTGATATGAATTTGTGGATCATAGACGTCCTTCCTTGTGTGGAGAAAATTATTTGTAGGTTCAACAATATTTGGTATGCTAGCTTGAGTGTAATATCCCTCAATGGTTGTAATATTGCTTGGTTAGATTGAACTATGTTAGAAATAATGGTGGAATATCCATGAGGAATATTGGATCAATTATGTAAATTAATAATTATTAATAAATAAATAAATGGAATGTATGGGCTTCGGAGTGAGACACCTAGAAATGATATTCTTGCCAAAGAAAAACACAAGAATATAATCTTATTGGTAAATGATAATATATGATTCTCTCATGATAAGAATTCTAGATGAAATACTAGATAACTTTGATGGATAGGAGAGAAAAATCCATCAAGTTGCTTAGCTAGAGAAATATGATAAGCTTAGAAAAGAATAAAACTACCACACAAGAGAAAGGTCGGATTTTATGGAAAATCCTAGGCAAGTGGATTAAAATATCCACAAAAGCGGGACTAGAGGTACATTTCATGGTTGGGTGGTGGGCGTGCTCATTATGTCTGGTATGTTACTCTGGTTTTTGGTTAGAAAATGTATGCATCATCATTTCTGTGATTAATTCTAAAATTATTTTGATTCTTCTTAATAATTCCTTTAATTATACTCCACATTAATATTACAAGTAATTTAACGCATGTCAATTCTTCCATGAATCATGAGGTTTATGGATTTCAGATACCACTATTTTATCATGCATGTGGACTCTATAAATGATTCTGGTGATTGTAAGTTTTAGTGTTTTGTTTTATTTATGTAATTAAAATGTATGTTGTTAATAGGGGGCGATATCTATATATATATATATATCTCTATATAATATATATATTATATAATATTATATTAAAGAGAAAGGTTGAAGAAATTTCTTATATGTCAATGATTAAATTCAATAGAGAATGCTAAGTTCTTATGTAAGTACTATGGATAAAATGAATTGTAAACCACAATAAGAGGATGGAATTTATTAAGGATAAATATTATGAGCAAAAGAAATAGGGAAGAGGGACAAGTTGGTTTATAGAATATAAAATATTTATATCGATAGGAGTTTATTTCTCCTTTGAGTATAGAGTGTGTCTAATAGGAAATGTTTAACATAGGAATGGGACTATAATATATACCAATGGAATTGGATATGGGAAGTGTAGAAGATAAGGTATTTTAGAACTAGCATCACATGGGTTGATACGTATTAAAATAAAAGAGCATTGTAAGGATGAAATCAATCAAATTACAGGATGCAAGAACCATTGTAGAAAATAAGTGCCAAAATCAAATTTTGGCATGATAGATAATATAGACACTCAGCAAGTACTGATTTGGAAAATATGACATAATGCATTTAGTATGCGATCAAAAGGTATAATAATGTTAACAAAAATAATTCATCCTAAGGTTAAAATTCTTTTATGCAATGAAACAAATAGAGAATTAGCAAATTTACTAGATATGGAAGAGTACACAAGAGAAACTCCTATTATAAATATTCTAACATGGACAAGCATCAACTTCCCTTATCAATTGTTAACCCAATAGAATTTAATAATGAAGTAATTTTCTCTAGAGACAAAGTAATTATTAATCTGGCATACACTTAAATATATCATAAGAATTACCCATTTGCAACATGAATATAAGACCTGAAACAAATAGAGACATTGATATACAATATCAATGTGCATATATAAGGAAAACGAGACCCGTTGAAAGACAAAGATATTTAGCTTCTAAAATATTAATAAAAACACAGAACAGTTATACAGGTTTCCAAAGATGAAAATTATAGTCTACATTGCACCATGGGAACAAATAACTAGTGTGTCGAAGTCAAAATATAAATATCCACATTCATACAACAAATGTACAATGTCATATAAAGAGTCAATGGTTCATAGTTTAGTAGAGGTGGAGAGCCCCTTCACTATTTTAAAACTTCATTGAATGGGTATAACAACCCAAATTTCTCTCCATAGCTGGGAAGGACTCACAGAATAAACCTAGCAGTCAATACAAGCATATAGGAGGGTTTATATTGAACCAGAGTAGCCGGGAGAAAGAAGGAAAAAATCATAATTTGATTTTAATATATGATTCCATTATTTAGGAACTAAGTACAAATAAAAGGAGCATACTCGAGGGAATTGGTTATAAAAAGTGAGAAACTAGAGTGGTTGAGTCATGTGAAGAAGAAGGCCAATCAGGGAGTGTCTCAGGTTGGGTAAATTCAGTTAAAACAATGTGGATTAAGAGCGTAACTGAAGAAGGCAAAGGAACCAAGTACATTTTCATGTCGAGTGGAGTTGATATCAGTTTCTAGGTCAGAGTGTGCATCACATAGAACCTAGAATAAGACATTGTCAGTAAGAACGTATAAAAAAATAATCCAAACGAAAATAAAATAGGCAAGGGTTAGTAACATATATTGGAGTTCCGCTGGGAAAAAAATAAATAGCTATTAACTGTATATATTCTATTAAATTCACACCCCTTTGTATAATGTATAGGGTAGGGAGGAAACCTTGTAATAGCAGGGAAAACCTTTAGAATCTAAAATATTCCCAAAATTGTGTCTATAATGGAATAAGAATATTAGAGCCAATAAAAGAATTACCTTCACGAGTTTGAAAGGGAATCCCAAAATTGAAGCTATTATTTCAGGAGGGTTTGCATTCTAGAATGTTCTAGCGAAACTCTGAGATTAACTTACTTCTAAAAGCTATTATAAAATATGTTGAGCTAAATAAAGTATTGAATTGTAAACTCCATCTATTAGGTTAAGGGTATACGCAGACCTGTCATGAGACTTTGACTTTGCTTAAGGTTGAATTTCTTATATGACAATTTATATTACCATAAAGTTGAAACACGCAACTTAGAGAATGCAATACAAAGTATTTTGGGTTTCCTAAACCTTTTTCATTAGGTATTTATGAAAACAGAAATCAACATAACACCTTCAACTAGTAACAGACACATAGATGAAACATTTATATGTTTTGGACCAACAGAAAAAACTATATATACTCAATTTTAGTAAGAAGTGACAATAGGATAGTTGTGGGAGAGTATTTCTCCAGTTTGATATGCTACCTGAAATGGGGTATTCATAATGATATTAATGATATAAGGGACTGAAATACCCTGAAATACCATAGAAGTAAATGAAAAAAAAAAATTATGCTTGAAATTATGTAGTGAAATGAAATTATGACTTAGGAAAAATATAATTTAGGAAATCTAGAGTAAATATATCAAGAAAATAATGTTGAAATCCTTTTCCTTAAAGCCTAACTGAGGGTGATAGTCTAGATTTGTATAGAGTATTGACCTCTTCGCTGACAATTAACTATTGTATTTCAATGTTAGAAGAAAAGGGTAGTTAAGGTTCAAGAGATGTTGGACAATAAATTTTTTTACCTCAATAACTTAATTATATTAGGAATTATATTCATTTAATTACAATTTAAAATAAATATAGATGGTGGACTTGAGAGAAAGAAGAATAAAAAATGTGCCAGATTTTAGAAGTGGATGGGGAATGTGGCACATATAAGTTCCTATTTTCTTATATTAAACCGAAAGATGAAAACCATTATTCTTTCCAATGAGTAAGATTGTGTCTAATGTGATGATAAAATCTACCTTTTATGTGAATAACAATTGATATGGGAAATGGAGGAGGCATCAATGCCATTACACCAAGTCTATTAAAATCTATGGTGTTGAGATGATTAGTTAGGGACAAGTGGTCTAAGGCACATAACGTTGAAAAGTGGAGAGAGCTACTAAAATCAATGATACATTCTGTGGAAAATCTGCACTAGACGTAGATATTACGCTAGAGAAGTTTATGTTAGAAAAAATGTAGGTAGGAATATTTTTTGGATCCATAATAAATTCTATCAAATACTTAGGGGGAACTAGAGGTATAGTTCATGGTTGGGTGGTGGGTGTGCTCATTAACTCTGATATCGTACCGTGACTTCAAGTTAGAACATTTTTACATAATTCTTTCTGTGATTAATTCTAAATTTATTTTGATGCATCTGAATAATGGCTTTAATTCCACTTCATATTAATATTTCAATTATTTTAATGCTTGTGAATTATGCCATGAATTTTGAGGTGTGCGGATTTCGAATACTACTCTTTTATCATGCATGTAGACTCTACAATTGACACTAGTGATTATGGTTTTTGGTTTTTTGTTAATGTATCTATTTAAATGCTTTTTAATAAGTGAGAATATATATATATATATAGTAAGCTAAAGAAATTACTTATATGTGAATGATTGAATTCAATAGAGAACATTGAGTTCTTATGTAAGTATTATGGATAAAATTAATTGTAAACCGAAATAAGAGGATGGAATTTATTGAGGATAGAGATTATGAGAAAAATAAATAGGAAAGAGGGATAACATGGTTTGTAGAATATATATAATTGATACCTATAGGAGATTATTTCTCCTTTCGATATAAAGTGTGTCTAAGAGGAAATTTATAACATAGGAATGGGACTAAAATGTATACCGATGGAATTGGATATGGAAGTCGAGAAGATCAAGTATTTTGGGACTAACATCATAAGGGTCGACACATTTTAGAATACCAAAGCACTGTAAGGATTAAATTAATCATGAAAAAGGATGAAAGAACAACAGTAGAAAATGTGTACCGAAATCTAATTTGGGTGTGATTGATAATATATTCACCCAACCGATATTACATTGGCCAATATCACATAATTCATTGATTATGCAATTAACTGGTATAATAATGTTAACATAAATATTTCTTCCTTAGGTTAGAAATATTTTCTGAAGTGAAATAAATAGAGATTTAGTGAACTTACTGGATATAGAGTACACATACGAAACTCCTATTATAAATATTTTGACATGCACAGACATTAACTTCCCTTATCAATTGTTCACCCATTTGGCGATAATAGCAAAGTAATTTTATCTAGAGAAAAATTAATTATTAATCCAGCATATACTTAAATATATCATAATAATTATGCATTTGCGACATGAATATAAGACATGGAAAGAACAAAAACATGGATATATAGTATCAATGCAGATATTGAAAAAAATGAAACCCATTAAGGCACAAAGATATTTAGGTGCTAAAATCTAAAAAAAAAACACACACATCATGCTTATATAGGTTTAAAGAGAATAAAATTATAATCTCATTGTACCATAGGAACAAATAAGAGTGTGTGCAAGTCAAAATACAAATATCCTCATTAATACAAAAAAATTACAATATCATTTAAAGAGTAAACGGTTCATAGTTCAGTAAGGGTGAAGAGTCCCTTCATTATGTTAACAATTCAATGGATGGGTATAGCGACCTAGGTTTGTCTCCATAGCCAAGAAGTATGCATGGAATAAACCTCACAGTTAATACAAGCATAGAGGAGGGTTTATATTTAACTAGGGTAGTAGGGAGAAAGAACGAAAAAATCATAACTTTGATAACTGTAATTTATGATTCCATTATTTAGGAACTAAGTAAAAATAAAGGGAGCATACTCTAGGCACCTGGTTATAAAAATTGTGAGACTTGAGTGGTTGAACCATGCAAAGAAGAAAGACAACCTCGGTGCATCTTAAGTAGGGTAAATTCAGTTGAAACAAAGCAATTTGAGAGTGTAACTAAAGAACAAAAAGAAACTAGGTACTTTTGCATGTCAAGTGGATTCGATATCAATTTCCAGGTTAGAGGATGCATCACATAGAACCCATAATAAGAAATTGTGTGTATGAATGTATAAACATAAATAAGCCAAACCAAAGTAAAATAGGGAAGAGTTAGTAACTTGTACTAGGGTTTCACTCATAAAAAATGTATTTAATGTATATATTGTATTAAATTAATACACTTCTGAATAATGTATAACATAGAGGGGAAGACCTTGTAATAGCAAGGAAAAAGTTCAAAATCTAGAAGATTCCCAAATTGTTTCTATATTGGACAAACAATATTAGAGCCCCTAACAAAATTACCTGCACGAGTTTGAAAGGGCCTCTGGAAATTGAAGCCATTATTTCAGGAGGGCTTGCATTTCAAAACCTTTTGGTGAAACTCTAAGATTAACATATTTGTAAAAAATAATAATAATAATAGAAAAATATTTTAGTGGTCAGACAAAATGCCAAAACCTAAAGATTTAATGAAATGATTATTGTGAATTTCGTTTATGCTAGAAATTTTTATGCGTCACAAGAAGATAAGGAGCAGGCAATAGTTAGCAATATTCTCGTAAATCAAACCTCAGAAAAGAAAAACTAGAATTAGAACAGATTACCAGGTAATGTGCAATGATGTTGGTATATGAAGTAAAGGGATTTCACAAACATTGCAAAACCCAAAGGAATGAAATTTTTATATGAAGGTGATGATGAGTCATGGGAAGAAGTAAGCCAACCTAGGTGCATCCCAGGTGGGTTAAATTTGGTTGAAACAATGTGGGCTGAGAGTTTAACGGAAGAAGAGAAAGAAACCGACTACATTTGCATGTCAAGTGGAGTCGATATCAATTTCCATGACACAAGTTGCATCACATAGAACCCATAGCAATAAATTGTATGTAAAAATGTATTAAAGAAAATAATGCAAATGAAAATAAAATAGGATAGATTTAGTAACATGTACAAGGGTTTTGCCGAGAAAAAAAAAAGAATATATATTGACTATGTATATTTTATTAAATTCATACCCTTTTGAATAATGTATAGCGTAATGGGGAAAACTCTGTAATAGTAGGGAAAACCTTCAAAATCTAAAAGATTCCCAAATTTTGTCTATACTACACAAAAAATCTTAGAGCCACTATAAAATTACTTGCACAAGTTTGAAAGGGCCTCCCAAATTTTAAGCCATTATTTCAAGAGGGCTCACATTCCAATGTATTTTGGTGAAACTATGACAATAATTGATTTGTGGAAAAGAAATCATAACAGAGAAAGTTTTCAGTGATCAGACAAAATGCCAAAACCTAAACATTCAATAGAATGATTCTCCCTACTTTGGTTTTATGTTGGAACAGATTATGCATCGCAAGAGCATAAGAAGTAGGAGGTAGTTAGTAATATTCTTGTAAATCCATTACAGAATCTGAGAAAACAAAACTATAATTAGAAGAGATTACCCAATAATGTGCAGTGTTCTCGATATATGAAGTAGAGGGATTTCACAAAGACTACAACACCCAAAGGAACAAAATTACTATACGAAGGTCACAATGAACCATTGCATCCAACTAACAACATACAATGGGGGGGAAAGAATAAATACAAATTATGAAGTAACAATGAAATATATATATATATATAGTATATATATTATATATATATATATAATGTGAATCAGATAACAACCCCAATGTAGGTGATCAACCTACCATCATGTCACAAGGCTCATATGGCACATTATAGGTGGAAGATGTGTGTAGAAACTCTATGGAACAAGGGCTTCTCAATGGATTCATCGTTCTTGTTGTCCAAATGTGAAGGGTCACTAAAGGAGAATTTGGGTTGGAAATTGTGTCGCATACCATTTGATTAGATACAAGGCATCAACATCATCCATTCCACCCATGTATCACAACATAGAGTACCCAAGTGAATGAAATAAGGTCGTTCACGTCAACCAGATGAGTTTGTATCCAATGATTGGGCACACTACTCTAAAAGAATTAGTTTTAAGCCACGGTGGTAGTTATAGGGGCAATACACACATAGGATTGTAACGCTTTTAACCAAATCTAGAGAGTCAATAGAAAATATGAGAAGACAAATAAATATGGTTGCATTAATCTAAAAACATTAACATAAGCTATCAACTTTTGGAACAATAAGGTTCTATCTAATGCACATACAAGTTATTCACGAGGTATAGTGAATCATAGTGCATAAACACTATAGTGTTGATAGCTTAATAGACATTCTCGTCTTTTCTAAAATGCATATCATGGAAGAGATATACGAGGAATATTAGAGACCCAAAAGGAATATTGGGGCCAAAGACCCTCGCGGTACATAATAATATAGGAAGGGGGGGTGTTATTTTATTGACAATACGGATCCATGATATATATATATATATATTATATATTATATATATATAATATATTTATATTATAGATATAATATATATTTATATATAGACCATAGATATTAGTTAGAAAGAAAAGTAAAATCCACAAATAGTAAGCATGATGTATTGAGGTTAACGATGTAGAGTATACAATTAGGGGTGGATGAGTATAACGAATTAACAACTGTGAACCTTCATCCTAATAGGATCCCTGAATAGAGCTCTTGACTAGTAAAGGAAGACATACTTTGGACACAAAATACTAGTATGTTATTGCTCAACCAATAGCTTAGATTGTTCACAGTACATCAATGAAATGAATGGTGTCCTTGTGACCCTTTGACATATAGTTTGAATGAGGTAAAAAGAGATATGTCTAAGTATATTAAAACAATTTCTAAGTAAACAGAGAAAATAATGAATTTAATAAGGAGGCATTTGGAATCATACACACATTGTATGAAGCACAAGAAGTAGAGTAGTCCTGAACTAGCACATCAAAGTTTATAAGGATACTACAGTTCTTCCTATGAACACTAGAAATAAAAGAGGGCAACAATACTCGTAATGTAGTAAATAAAATAGAAAAGAAAAAAATGGTAACCCTGAATGAGAATTGTGACATTGAGGTAGTTCTTTGGGTTCACTTGTGATGTCATTTTGATTATATCAGTAGTTGGGTTCTTGTACATGGCTTGCTAGTTTTCTTTAGGCTACTTTTGCTTCCATGTGTGACTTTGGATCTTGTAGAAATTTGATGATTCTTAACTTTTCTCAACATTTGTTTTGAGTTGTAGTAGCTTGGTATGTGGTGTATCCCTAGGTGTGCCTTATTTTGTTGGTACCATGGTGGGTGGATTTCATATTCAGTATGATAAGAACAAACAACTCTTCCATTTTGGCATAAGAATTTGAGTACATTCAAGAGGTTATCTTAGAGTTGCAGATTCAATATAATCAATTGGTCTCTGAAAATATTTCTACCATAGATATCTTCATTGAAAAAATAATGTGGGTATAGAGGGT
>APFE031405021.1:251049-297261 GCA_000404065.3 Pinus taeda | reverse complement strand
CCGCAGGTATGCCGTGCAGGGACCGCGTCCAAATACGCGGGTCACCCATTCATGGGGTGCGTACCCCAGTGCACACATTCCAAGGCAGTTAAGCGCTCACACGTGGGGTTTCTCAGTGGTATTTAGCCAACAGTATTGGGTTATCATGGTTTTGGCCTGCGGTATTGATTATTTTATTATTATTATTGAGCCCCATGATCCTTGATTTGAGGAAGAGCTAGCCTATATAAAGCAAAGGAGATCATTTGTCTTGAGCATCTTTGGAGTCTTTGAATATCTTAAGATCTGATCTATTGGGTTCTCGGTTCTTAAAAGATTGATTTATAAAGGAGAAGTCAGAAGCGAATTGGTGAAGGGTGATCTCTTGAGCACAAGTTCAGATCTAAGCATCTGAGGTTATTTTAGCCCTAGTCCAAGGTACGCAGAGGCGCCGAAGGTTTAGTGCGTGGGTACGCAGAGGCGCCAAAGGTTCAGTGCGGGGGTACGCAGAGGAACTGAAGGTTCTGTGCGTGGGTACGCAGAAGCGGCGAAGGCTCAGTGCGTAGGTACGCAGGGCAACAGTGGCTCAGGTGCGTACTTTCTGTAGCAGCGCGCGACGTGATTATTCTTCTGGGTGCGTACTTTCTGAGAAGTACGCGGCGCGATATTGTTTTTGGGTGCGTACTTTCTGAAAAGTACGCGGCGCGATATTGTTTTTGGGTGCGTACTATACGCAGGTCCGAAAAAGGAGCAGTGCGTAGCCACGCAGTCCAGAAGAAGGAGATCTGCGGGTATACGCAAAGAAGCAGAAGGTGAACTGCGTAGCAACGCAGGCTTGTAAAAGAAAAAACCGCGTATCTGTATTAAGATCTTCTGTTGGTTGAATTTTTTCTGTTGGAAAGGTGTTCTGGGTTCTGTTCTGTTATTGTTGATCTGGTTATTACAGCTGACTGTATAATTTACATGTACTTGATGATCATTTGATGTATATGGATCCAGTTTGAAAATTTATGAAAAGTGGTCCTTGAAAAGAAGTAGGGGGTTGTAGCTCCCTTTCAGGAGAGACTGAAAAACGAGAGAGAGTTGTAGCTCTCAGCAGGTTGCAGCCTGCGTACTGGTAAAGGACTGCACCAGTACAAGACCATTGTAAAAGGAGTTTCTAATTTGAAAGAAGATAGAGACATATTGCAGCAGGTGGTTTTCACCCACATTGGGTTTCCACCTTATATCTGGTGTTCTTTGATGTGACTGTCTGATTCTCTTGTTCATGCTCATTATTTATGGTATTGGTATGCAAAAATAATTCAAATTATAAATAAGAAAGATTTGGTAAAAGAATTAGATAATACTGATTCACCCCCCCCCTCTCAGTATTATTGTCAACATGGTTTTCTTCACAAACTGAGCAAATCTCAATAGAATTCAATGGATATTCATTCCTAGGGTGCCTCCTAGTGCATCTAGGATAGAAAATGGCTAAGGCTCTCTCTGGTTCCTCCTGCTTTCTCCTAATGTGCATAGTGTCCATCTATAAGGAAACAGTTTACAGCTTCTCACTCTTGAAATCTCCCAGCATGTTTCCATTTTCACCCTTGATGGATGAATTTGAAGAGGATGTACTGACCATAGGTTGACTTCCCATACCCTTTTTCCTAGCTGCCCTAGAATGGTTTCTAAAGCCAGACTTGATATCCTCCTAGGGTAACTGGTATATATCTTCTCCTGCTAAAAAGTGTAAGGTATCCAAAAGGTCTTCCCTTACTCCTCTAAGCAAGACCAGCTTCAGTGACTAAGGGTCAAGTGTTCACCTGACCCTTTTGTAACTAAGCTAGAATCTTTCTTCATAATCCTCTAGGGATTCATCATTACTTATGGTCATCCTTAAAATTTCTTCTCTAGTATCCTTAGACCTACATTAGTCTCGATACTTGTTATTGAAGGCTTGCTGCATCTGGGCCCAAGTTGTGATGTTATCCCCAGGTAAACCCATGAACCAGCACAAAGCTTCAAACTTGAGGGTAGATGGAAATTGTTTCAACTTCTTATCATCATCTCTATAGTCATAGGTTTAGCATATAACAGTGAACTCAAATAGGAAATTGTCAAGATGTTCTGTGGTCAGGCCATGGAAATGAGAGAGGGGCTTATATTTTTCATCTTAGTGTGCTGATTGGTTTCCATAATGGGGAAGGCACCCTCAACTCTCTCTATATTCCCTCTGTCATTTTTGTTTTCAGCCATTGGCTCATTAGGAATGGGTTCTTCTTCTACCCCTGTAGGTTCTTCAAATATGTTTGGTTGCTCACCTAAGGGTTCCTTCAGTTCACAGCCACCGAAGAAGAGGGAAGGTTGGCTTTTGGATGTAGTGGGGGTATTTGGCAAAAATTTCCCTAAGTTATCCATATTCCTACAAGGCATGAAAGGAAATGTTTTTGGTTTGGATTTGTGATTTTTTTCAAACTTTGAAAGTTCTTTGTAAAACTAAAATTGCAGATTGAAGGAAAACTACTGAATGAATGAAAAACTAACTTGTTGAATTGAAATATAACTTGCAGAATTGAAATTGCAGACTGAAGGAGAACTACTGACTGAATGAAAAGATTAACTACTTGCTTGAAATGTAACTTGCAGGACGGAAAGGAAAGAAAATAATGCATAATGAAAGGGAAGCAAACGAAATTACTTTTACAAAATGAAACTAATGGAAAAATACTAGAAACAAGAAATAGAAGAAAGAAAGCAGTAATCACATATTACTCAAACACCTCCCCAACAATGGTGCCAAAAAGTGATGAGCACCAATATTGCAGCAAGAATGCTGCAACTCTTGGGCTACCAGCTTTACTTTATCAACCTGGGGTTCATACAAACTTGGAGGTGACAGTGCTCTATAGACAAGTAAAAGTGATGGTTTTTCCTGTTGTCACTGTTCAGCTGGTGAGAGACCACTAGGGTTTGCAAGCCAAACTTCTATGGATTTAGAAGAATCTTGGTTCCTTGATGAAAGAAATAGAAATCTACACTAAGAGAGAGCTGATCTACTATAATAATGAAAAATAATGAAATTCAATGCTAAGGCACACCATTTCCTAATTAATTTCTAAGAGCTATGCTTTGCACTGATGCTAAATCAACATGAACAAAATGCTATTATTCTAAGCATGGAAGTTAAAAACATCAAACACAACTTTTATGCATGTAAATGACTGTAATAAATATGTTTTGTCTTTTTATGATTTTCATGAAAAACCAAGTGTGCTAACTAATCTCTTCTGGTGATGTGGCGGGTGGTTTAGGGATGGTGATGGATGGCTAGAAGGTTCAAGAGATGGTTGGAAGGTTTGGGAGACCCTTGGGTGACCTTGGGAGGCTTCCTAGAGGTTTTCCCTCAATTCAGCCTCAAAACATGCCACTACAGGAAAACCTACAGGATGTACTAGAAACCTACAAGATTTCTTGTATTTCTATAAGATGCAGCCATGAGAAAAATGATGGGTGTTGGAGTTGATGGAAGGCTTAGGTAAGGTGGTTGATGGGTGGAATGGAGTGAGAAAATGCCTAGGATCACTCAAAACCCAAAACCAAGTTTAGGAGATGGTTGGATTCACGCAAAATGCTTGAGGAAATTTCTATGTAAAATTATGAAATTGGTGAAGGTTTTGATGACAATGAGGAATTCCTATTGGTGAATGAAGTTGGAGGGTGGTTTCTTGCTATGATATCTTTGTCTACTTCTGAAGCACCTCCTCTACATCAAACATGTGAAATTTCCAAAAAGTCATGTAAACAAGAAGAATTCTCATGAGCTAGAAAAGCAAAATTTAATGAACTAACTGTCTACCTTATGCATGAAGAAATTGTTGAATAACATGGAATCATGGATGAGATCTACTGCAAGAATGAAGATAAAAGAGATGGAAATGAAATCCTACTTTGAAAAATTGATCAAATTCTAGTTTAAGAACAACAAACTCTAAATATCATGAAAGAAATGGAAATTTGTCTTTCTGGGATGCATAAGGGTCTTTTCATCAAATCATGATCCTAGAGGGAAGAAGTGAGGCAAAGACACCCACTAACAGCTTTGTGATGCTTCTTTTATCCCTTCTAACCTACGACTAAAGTAAGGCACAAATGGAAGCAAACTAATAAATAATCAATCAAATATACACTACTTGCAATGAAAGACTTCTAAAGATAGTTTAACCATGAACCTATGAAACTAAGATAAGCATAAAGATACAATAAGAAGAGCCTTTGTTGCTAGGGTTGGCCCCTAACCCAAGAGCTTCATCCCTCTGAGTTAACTCAATACTGAATCAAGAAAAAACTCATTCTTATTGCCAAAATAGGAAATTACATCAAAAGTCTTCCACAAGTCTAGAACTCGAAAATAGCTAGAGTTTTACAACAAAAATTTAAATCCTAGTGAGGCTCTAGGCCTCTCTACATATACAACTAAAGTCTCCAATGACTTCCTTAAATTTAGGGAGGGTTGTCTCCCAAACTTGATATGAACTACTCTTTGTCTATCACTTGCTTGGCTACCTTCTAATCTTCATGACTTGGTTGCTTGCACTCCAAGCTGGTGGGATTAATGAAGGAATATTCAAATGGGGAAGGAGGAAATGAGGAGGATTTCCCTCATACAATTTTTCTCCCTTGTCCCATTCGAGTTTCAAACCTTAGTCTTTGCCACATTCCTTGATTTTCTCTTCCAAACCTACATTCAATGCATATTAGTCCACTAGGCCTAATAAATCACTTTAACTCATCCCATTAAACAAAATATAATCAAAATATGTAATAAGTTGTGAGAAAAGTTGGTTTGACTAAGGTAGGAGGTGAATTAAGGCCCATATAATTACCCAATGATGAGGCTCATCAACATGGCTCAATAAAACAAAGAACTTGGCTTTGTAACTAGGAAAAATGGGGTACAGTCCACTTTTTTTCAATGGATTTGATTAGATATAGTATTTTCAATCTTAAGTTACGTAACCTATGTTTATGGTTGATTTCCCAATGGGTAGGTTAGTCAGAAAACAAATTACCACTTGTATTTCCTCTCTTAGATAATGAAAAGTTGAATTTCAAACAACAAAAAAAGAAACAAATAAGGGTTCTATATTGATAATGGTTGGATCATGGACCGAAACCCTTACAATAACATTATGATATTTGACCATAGATGTATTCAACTTTCCATACATTCAAAAATTCAATGTTTTTGTTGCCATTCTTGCTTATACAAAAAACAATACCACTAAGAAATCGACAAAAAGTCTCGAGGATTAAGAAATATTTATAGGAAAACATAAAACGATGTTAGGAATTTAGAAAAGTAGTAGAAAAACATATATTGATGATGACAACCAATTGGATCCATTTCTAGAAAGATCATCTCCACAAGTGTGACATGGTTTTTTCTTCTCAAAACTTGTGTTGGGCCAATGCAACTCGAACCAAGTTGAACACTTCCAGAAATAATATTTTCCAAGGACGAGACTCGAGCACTGAGGGAGAATATTAATGAGCCTCAGTATTGCAACAAGAATGCTGCAAGTCCCAAGGATACGAACTTTAATTATCAAACTGGGGTTCATACAAACTTAAGAGGTATTGGAACTATATGTGCAACATACAATGTGTCCTTAATTTGTTGTCATGATGTAATGGAGTGCATGTAACGAAATCAAATCCTAACTACTTGTAGAAATGGAAATGCTCAAAATGGAAACTTTAACCTATTGCAAGAAAGAAAATACAATGAAGGAAAAACTATTCTAATTGCATAAAGTAAATATCATTAACTAAATATAAATCATCACATTTCAAAGAGTTTAGATCCATTGATAGAGCTCATTGGGTGTGGCAATCAAGAAAATCGTTATTGTATTATCCAATTCATAAATTTGTCCATTAACCCAATTTGTTGAGATGTTTTACATGGGTAAAAAGGCAAGTACTAAGTGGTATTCATTCCTCCTAAATCATTTATTTAGAGCCTAGGGGTCATGATTCAACCCTAAGGGACAAAAACCAAAATTTTTGAGCAAATTTGGGCAAGTATATACCTGCTAGAAGAGAGCTACATGAATCTGCTACATGAAACAAGTTTGCTACAGGAAGATATAATTCACCGAATGACCAAGAAAATCAAATCAAAATTGTATGGGAAATTTTTTTTATTGAATAGGATGTCTTAGGTCTCCATTCCAAGTGGAATAACTCAAAAATACCCCTATTAACACATGCTAAAAAATAGCAGAAAATTACTAATCTAAAATCTAGCAATTCAAGAACTGGTGAGCTAGTTACTCTACCAATTTCCTAACCTAATAAAGTGTGAATGAAATGGGGTAAATTTTGTTATTAACTTGATTTTTTTTTTTTTTATCTAACTCAAGTGGAATCAACTTTATTGAAGCTTTTTAGCATGTTCTAAAAAATAGCATAAATTTATTACTATTTGCCACAAGGGACTTCTAGAAATTTAGATTTGGGAATAAAAAAACTAATCCAAGTATCTCAATGATTACTATGACCTTCCAAAGCTATTCAAAGGATGAAATCATGTTTTTTATCCTACAAAATAACTTAGTTCAACCATTTAGCCCAATCCTACAACAAGAAAACATCAATACTAAATATAGAAATAGAAAAAGACAAGAACAAGAGATGCATGTGAATAAGAAGTGAAAGGATTAAAGTAAACAATACAAAAGGGCTCTGATGCTCCTAGGATGGCCAATCTCAAGGAAAATCAGATTCCTATGAAGGATACCAAGATTTAGAAGCTGAACATGGCACCAATATTCATTATTTCCATCAATACAATTACATCCCTACAAGAAAAGAAAGTGGAGTTGTAAAAATACAAGTTCTCTCCACGAGAAGAATAATAAAATTCCACCCGTGTAGGAAAATTCAACTTGGTACCTACTAAAAATTATTAGAAAGGATTCCCCATGAAATGAGGAAGATTTCCCCTCCAAAATCCCTCAAATAATGGATCTGGTTCCCAACATTAGGAATCTGCATTAAATGATAGGGAACACATTCATAGATTTTATCAATCATCGGAGCTCTAGAATCTGTGCAATAATTTCAAAATATCTTGTTGATTTATTATACAATATTGATCCTCCTATATTAGGGAGAAAGTACCTAAATTATCTCCTCCTCCAAATCTTTATAATATGCCCAATATTCTCACAATATTCTACAAAAATAAATAATATTAGGCACAAATATGCAATTATCCATAAACCTTCCTAATGAACATATTAAAGCTAAAAAACATTATTAAGTGTAGAATAAGAGGTTTAATATAGCCTTCATGTGCCTACAAAAGGTTAGATGGACCTTAATTTATGTCTAATTTGGAGGCCCATCATACCCCCCTGATGAAATTGTTGCTCATCCTTTGAGCAACCTATTCGTCCTGCTCGCCTTGTTGTTCTTCATGTATGCTAACATGTTTCATGCTTTGTTTTATGGTCTATTTGATGTTATTTATGCTTCTCTTCTTTCTACTACATTTTTCTATCTCAATTTCCCAAGGAAGCCCTATTGTAGGTTGAATTTTCTTCCTTCCCTCAAGTGGTTCTTAAACTGTAATGAGCCACACACATGAATCCTATAGAAACTAAATTTTGCATTCCAAGAGGTGTTGTGTCCACCTTTTATTTATTGATTCTTTCTTTCTTCTTTTTTCATTTATTCTATTATTTTTCTCTTTTTTTGAACTTTACACTATTTTTTTTATTGCATGCAAAATAAACTCAAATTGCTATGAGTTAAATGGGTTGGCCCTCACCTACCCCTTCACACTCCTTGCCTTCCATTATGACTAAAAAATTACTTCCCACTTTCTTAAGTCCTTTTCACTTTTATCTTGTCCTCTCCCCATGTGTGGGTGTCTTGGTGGAAAAGTGAAGTTAATTGCTAGATAAGACCAAGGTTTCTCTGCTACTAATCTTGGCTATAAAAAAAATTCCTTCATACACTTGCAATGTTTTTAAAGCTAAAATAAGTTCGTAAGAAAGGTTTAAAGGATTGCATACTTGAGCCTTACCCTTGATGTGTTTTTGCAAGTGATATTGAGGCTACTGATATGAATGCTGAAGTTTCCTTTAGTGGTCCTAAAGCTATTGCTAATGATCTTGAAGATGCATGTGATAATCTGTTGGAGGTCCTATTGTTGATAGCATTGAATCTGGAGGTCTCCTAGGTTTTTTGTTGTTTTTGTTGTTGTTGCTTCACATCCTTGGCTAAAATGTTGTTGTTAAGCTTCATAATATGATGATTTCAGAGGTGTTAACTTCCTTTGTTTGTTGATGCATAGGTCTTCATAGCATGATGTTTTTCTGACTAATGTAATTTTTTTTGTGTGCAGGCCTCTTTCGGGTGTTCACTATGATGTTGTTGGAGTTTATGGATGCCAGCCCATATTCTAAACCTTTATCTTCTGATTACCATGAGCAAGTTGTATTATTCAAATCCGACCTTCTTGGTGTGTTGGGATTGGCCATGGGTGATGTTCGCCTTCCCCACACTTTTCACAACTGTCATACACCCTTCCAACACTTCATTTCACCATTATTTTCCTCCAAAACCCCCCAGCCAACTTCCTGTAGTAGTACATGACATATTGTAGCAGTAAATGGAATCCTATTGCAACATCCTGTAGCAAACCTCTAGCAGTATAGGGAATCGTGTAGCAACATCCTATAAGAAACTATAGCAGACTTGTTTTACTCATATATCCCAAAACTAGATTGACTTGAAATATATTGAGCATTTTTCCATCTTGCTTATGCACCTCCCCATAAAATAATCTTGGCCAATGGATGCACAAATATCAAGAAAAATTAAAAATTGTTGTAGGTGATTAATTAGGTGCTCAAAATTATGTTAAGAATAAAAGTTACCAAAATTTTGTAGAACCTGAACGAATGCGTAGTGCCTATCATCCTGAATCCGACGAAACTTGTTTCATGTGAAACAGACACCATATGCTCCCAGAAACGCGATTTGTTCATTTTCCCAAACATGCAAATTTGGCGCAGGAGCTGACAAGGATGCTGATTGGGCATCCATACAACCCAATCAAAAAAAAGAATATTCCTTGGAATATTCTATGGAATATCCTTAGAATATTCCTTGCAAGTGGTGAATTGGAAGGTGAAAAGTGTCATAATTTCATTGGTCCGTGTGTTTTGGTTTGGACCAATAAGGAGGTGACACATGGCTAAGTCAGAGGATGCCACATGTCCTCCTAACGATCGATCAAGATTTTGTTGGCAAGATAGTTCGGAGGCTGGGCTCGACCCCACGACCTCCCACACACTAGACGAAAGGACTAACCACTCTGCCTACACATTGTTTCTTAACTAACATATCGCAAAATGGTCAGCGATTAAAGAATTGACTCCCAGGGTACCAGGTTGCGATGCAATATTGCAATCGCAAATCGCAACGTACCAGGTTGTGATGCGATATCGCAATCACAAATCGCACATCGCAGAGTCCCATATATACATATATTACCTCTGACTCTGCTAATTCTGATATGTTCCGGATGTAATGTAGATTATACTACAGTTGATAGTTTCGTCGGATTCGCCGCTTATCGCAATCACACATCGCCCACAACCATGTTCACAAACCATAAGACTCGTCGATTGAGATTTGCAATGTAGCTTTTGGAACCGTCGCCTTAACCGTTGGGCCTAACCATATTGCATCTGACCACTCTCCCTTAACCGCGAGATAGGCGGGGAGGTTGGTAGGATGCTAATTTTGGTGAAACTGTCATAATTAACTCTAGATAATGAATTTAACTGGAAGTTAGCCATATTTGGAGGAGGAAATTGTGGAAAGACTGGCATAAGTCATAACTAAGGCAGTGTTTGACCAAACGAGGAGGAGAAAGAGACTAAGGTACCATTTTTTAGTATGTTAAACTCATTGGAGTAGGTTTCAGAAGTATTGGAGCATTGTAAACACATATTTTTACACTTTTGAGAATAATAGAGAGGCCCAAACCATTGGAAGTTGGACCGAGGAGACATAGCCTAAGAGGGTTAAACTCCTTTATCATGTTCCCATTGTAATTTGTTTTTGATGATGTTTTGTACATGTTTATGTTGTTGTTTATCCTCTTATTTATGTTAAATTTCTCATAAAATTAACATAAAAACTCATCATTTCACTTGCAAAAATTCATGAATCCTTAAGCACAATGAAAGCATTTTGTTTCTAATATAAGGAGGATCCTAGCACAACAATCTAATATTCTAAATCGGATCATTTTTATATCAGTGCTCTAGGTCTTCTTTGTGAAAGAAGGATTTAACTGTTTGCAAGTTTATGTCATGCTTAAAAGGTTAAAACTCAAAAGATAAGAGAAACTAGTTGGAAACCCTAAAGTTGGGTCAAGAGGAAGGAGAGCAATGTTGTCACAATCTCCATCACTAGTTCAGCCTCAAGTTACAGTTGAGACTTTAGAGATCATGTCTCATGAAAGAGAACCTAAAAACATGATAGAAGACTAAAAGACCTTTAGAAATGGTTTCTTTGATATGACAAAGATAGTAAAGGTCCTCTATGAAGAGATAAATACCAAGTTGCAAGGGGAAAGTTCCAAACCTCCTAAACAAGAAGGCTCTTTAGGAGGAGGTAATGTAAATGGAGACAAACCTCCACCCTCTCCACCATTGTCTTCATCTTCTTCTTCACAAGCATCTTCACCCTCTTCCACTAACACAACCCTTACTCATACTCATCATCATACTTCAAAAGGAACTAGTAAATCACCTTTTTTAAAACTTGATGTTAAATTTGAGCTACCCATGTATAATGGTGAAGTGAATGTAGAGAATCTTGATAATTGGATTCATAAATTGGAGGTATATTATAGGATTCAGAACCTTCAAGAGGATGACATAAATATTCAATTAGCTTCCTTGAGAATGGAGGGTGCAACACTAGTATGGTGGGAATCAAAGACCCAATAGGAGATTAAAAAACATGATAATATCTCAATTTCTTGGAATGATTTCATTACTGCAATCAAAAGACGATTCTACGCTCTAGCTTATATGCAAAAATCCATCATGAATTAGCAAAACTTTAAACAACTTAAAGGTCAAAATGTGAAAAATTACCCCCAAGAATTCAGAAAAAGGTCCTTGATGTTAGGTGTAGATTTGAAATCACAAGATACATTGCTGAAGTACATAGGGGGTTTACACAGTTACCTTAGGCATGCTATCTTAATGTTTAATCCCAATAATCTAGATGATGTGCGTGTGCAAGCCACTCATCTTGAGGCAAGAGGGAGAAACACACCAGAAGAATGTAGTAAAAATCCATTTATGAGTAAAGGAAAGGAAAGGGCTTTCAAGGGAAAGAAAAATGCATCCATTAAAAAGGAAGGAGAGAAAACAATATGTAAACATTGTTCCAGAGAGGGTCACGATGAAGCTCATTGTTGGAAGCTTCATCCCGAAATGGCACCAAATAAATTCAACAACAAAGGAAAAGAAAAGATAATTGTCGTCATTCAAGATGATTTGGGATACGATTCGGGTGATGAAACTAAAATTATAGGCATGGGTATAAAAGGAAAAGAATTCATTGCTAGAACTAGTATATCAATTTGTCACATTAGCACTCCAAATGAAGAAACAGGGATTGAATTATTTCAAGTGAGGGTAATCTCAAAACATACAACAATCGACACACTTTTTGATAGTGCGTCTCAATCTAATTTTATATCTGATGACTTAGTCAAGAAACTTAATCTTGAAACCATTTTAAATCCCAATCCATATCCATTGGGTTGGATATGCAAGGACACAAACTTACAGGTTACAGGAAAATGTATTCTTCAGTTTGCAATCACAGCAAACTTCATTGATGAAGTTGAATTAGATGTTGTACCTCTCGATATATCAGGTATTGTTTTGGGTAGTCCTTACCTCTATGATAGAAAAGCAATCTTCTATCATCATGAAAACAGGTACCATTTGTTCAAGGATGGTGCGGAGTATATTTTCTGAGCTCATCGCAAGAAACTAAATCTTTCATTAGCTAATGCAGGGAAAATGAAAAGACCAGTGAATTCAAGTAAGAATTTAGTGCTTCTTATGATCAAACCCAATGTTGATATTAATTATGAAGCATTTGATGTTTGTAATTCAAACTTGAAAATTGATTTGGTTGATGTAGTTAACCATGATGATGAGGTTTTTTAGAAAGAAAAAGGATTTCCTTCCAAGAGGATAATCCAACATGAAATACCATTGCAGCAAAAGTGTCTTATTCCTAACATTGACATGCATGGTATGTTAAGAAGGGAAAGTGAAGAAATAACAAAACAAATCCAGGGATTGTTGAATAAAAGGATCACTCAACCTCCTCTTTTACCATGTGGTGCACCTCTTGTTTTGGCGCCCAAGAAATATGGTAAGCATTTCATTGAATGGGATTCAAGAAGTGGTTTTCATCAAAGTAGATTTGTTGAAGGGGACATATAGAAGATGAAATTCAAAATCAAGAAAGGTTTGTTTGAATGGCTTGTTATGATTTTTGGTCTTTGCCATGCTCCTACTACTTTCGTGCATATGAAGCAAGATGTATTGCAACCATTTCTAGACATGATAGTCTACTTGGATGACATTTTCATTTTCAAAAAATTTCATTATGAACATGTCATGTATGAGAAATAAATACTTGATGTCTTGTGTCAAGAACATTCCTTATTGAAGATGAGTTGATGTTAGACTTCTCCAATATTGATGCCATTATGGATTGGTCAATGCTTAAGATAATCATTTGGATAAGAGGGTTTTTGGGAGCAACCCAATGTTGGAGGAGAGATTTTGTTAATTTTTCTTCTATTGTAGCTCATTTGAATTCTTTGGTAGTTGTGCAAAAGGTCTTCTAGTGGGGACGAAAACAACAAGAGGCATTTTATGATTTAAGACAAAATATCAGTTCATACTTTATACTTGGTCTTCTAAACTTGAAAAAGTCATTTAAATTTCAGGTTGATGTATGCAACTATGCCATGGGTGCAGTATTTATGCAATATGGTAAGCTTATTTCATTTCATTCAGAAATTTGCAATGGTGTAGTGTTTAAGTTGCAGTGACAAAGGCACTTCCATTGAATGGGTTCTCTTCTACTATTCCACTCGGTCAAAAGGTATAAGAAAGGTATAAGTGACAAGGATGTTGATGTACTTTCTAGGCCTATATTTTGTATAACTACTTTCCTCAAGCATTATGTTGTTTTACATGAAGGTTATGTTAAAAAAAATACATACTTTCAAGATGTATATTCAAGATTGAGACAAAGGAATCAAGTAGAGGAATTTGTTTACAATTTGCATCATAATGTGTGGTATCATCTTCGTAAGAAGGATGTTGCTACTGCTAGTAACATGGACAAAGCCAAAGAGTTCATTGAACGACTCCAAATGGTACATCAAACAATGCAAGATCAACTTGAAAAGGGAAAAGGAAAGTACAAAGCAAGGCACGACAAGCATCGTGTAGATCAAAAGTTCCAATCAATGATAAATGGATCGAGATTGGAAAGGTGAGGAAACTGTACCCTCACCCGCTGGACAACTGAAAGTGATCTTTTGGGGTATAAAAGGCTTCTAGTGGGGAGGAGTGATCAGGTGCTCAAAATTATGCTTAAAAATCAAAGTTGTCAGAATGGTGTGGAACCTAAATAGTCGTGTATTTCATGTCATCCAAAATCTGACACAACTCATTTCACGTGAAACAGACATTGTATGGTCCCATAAACGTGATTTGTTCATTTTCCCAAACAGAGAATTTTGTTGTAAGAGATTATAGGGAAGCTAACTAGGCACCCATACAGCCCAATCAGCAAAAATAATATTCCTTACAGGTGGAGAATTAGAAGGTGACAAGTGTCATAATTTCATTGGTCCGCGTGTTTTAGGTTTGGACCAATAAGGAGGTGACATGTGGCTAAGCCAGAGGCCGCCATGTGTCCTCCTAATAGTCAATCAAAATTTTGTTGGCAAGACAGGTTGGAGGTTGGGCTCAACCCCGTGACCTACCACACAACAGACCAAAGGAATAACCACTCTGCCTATGCATTGTTTCTTAACTAACATATCGCAAGAAGTTTGGCAATTAAAGAATCAGCCCCTAGTGTACCAAGTTGCGCTGCGATATCGCAATCGCAACGTATAGGGTTGCACTGTGATATCGCAATCACATATTGCACATTGTAGAGTCTCGTATATATAATATATATATATATATATATATATATATATATATATATATATATATATTACCTGTGACTCCACCGATTGAGATATGTTTCAGATGCGATATAGATTATAATGTAGTTGATAGTTCTGTCAGTTCCACAGCTTATCGCAATCGGACATCCCCCACGACCGCATTCACAAACCATAAGACCCGTCAATTCTCGCCAATTACGATTTCCGATGGAGCTGTCGGAACCATCGCTTTAACTACCAGACCTAACCACCTTTCATGTGATCACTTGGCCTTAACAGTGAGATATGCGACGAAGTTGGTGGGACTACCAATTTCGACAACGCTACCAAAATTAACTCTAGATAATGAATTTAACTAGTAGTTACCCATATTTGGAGGAGGAAATTGTGGAAATAATGACAGAAGTCATAACGATCAAATGAGGAGGAGAAAGAGGCTATGGTACAATTTTTTAGTATGTTGGACTCATTGGAGTAGGTTTCAGAAGCATTGGAGCATTGTAAATACATATTTTTACAATTTTGAGCATAATATAGAGGCCCAAACCATTGGAAGCTAGACCAAGGAAACGTATCCCAGGAGGGGTGAACTCCTTTATCATGTGTTAGGTCCCTATACTACTAGTGTAACCCCTTATTTTTATTAGTACAACCCCTTTATTATATTGTTGTTCCCATGTAGTCCCCATATTATTATTATTGTGCCCCATAGAAGCCCACTATTATTATTATTGTGCCCTTACATTATTATTGTTATGTTGACCCTGATTATATTATGACCCCTTAGACTCCTATATATAGAAAGGAGGTCTGGTCATTTGTATCATCCAAGAATTGTTCATTTGCGTAATGTAAAGGAGGTTTCCCCCTCAAAGAGGCTTATTTTGAAGACGCTTATCTATCTTTTCTATCTTTTGTGCGTTGGTTTCATAAAATTTGGTATCAAAGCTTTGGATTTTAGGGTTATGCTACTCCAAACAGGTCATCGTGGCATTTTTGCTATAACATTTTTTCTACGACGTTTCAGAAGCTAAAAAAAATCCATTTGAGATGAAATCGTGCTGAACCTGGGGTCTGAATTTAAAACCTTGGCTTGCTATATTTTCAGATATATGATTTGAGGAAGTTAGGGTTTTTGCAGACTCCGAATTAGATCCTAAACATGTGACCTTGGGAAAATCATCATAACTTTCTCTCTGAGCATCAGATTAAAATTTCGTAAGAAGTTACAAAAAGAAGACGGGTTTTATTTTGTTTGCGTATAATTTTCAGAACCTAAGGTTGAAAAAGTGACACATGGAATGTCGTACAAGTTCACTCTACTGAACTAGTCTATAATTAGGTCATCACAAGAAATTGGGAATAAATATTTCTTTAGGAATCCAATTGAGATCAGACTTTCAAATTTAGAAAGAGGACTCAAAGGGATATTATAGGCTATAATTTCATAACTTGAAGATCCAAACTATAGAGTTACAGTCGTTTCAAGATCGAGCTCCTAAAATAAAGAAAATGCAAGATGAGGAAGTTTGATGGCAAGGATCCAGTAAATTGGATACTACAGATGGAGAAATATTTTGATCTACATGGTGTACCATTGTTACAAAAGGTATGTATTGCATCTAATTATTTAGAACCAAATCAATTTATGGTATAAATGGTTTTTTCTCATTAACCCACTTTCATGTGGTCAATTTTCACGAAGGAAATAAATCATTATTTTGAGGATACAAAGAGAAACACCTTCTTTAGCCAATTGACAAATCTCAAACAAAAGGGTTCAATGGTAGAGCACATTGAGGACTTTCAAAAATTAAATATAAGGATAAATGATATTCTAGACAAGAAAAAGATAAATAGTTTTATCTATGCGATGGAAGTTGATAATGATGGTATGAAAGCATATTGGAAGAAAGGCATGGAATATTTGAAGAAAGACATGGAAGGTTTGATAGAAGGTGGGACAAAGCTGCTACAAGAAAGGCCTCCTAATGACGAAAAGGATCAAGAAACGTCAAAATAAGAGGATATACACTGGGAACTAACCCCAGAGAAAGAACAAATGAATCCGACCATATCTTGTATTGAAATGGCAGGAATTACCACTCCTCAAACTCTCAATATAGAAGGACATATCAAGAAGAAGAAGGTTCAAGCAGTGAAATATCAGGAAGAAAAGTATCAAGAAACATCAAAAGAAAAGAATACTCACCAGGAACCAACCCTAGAGAAAGAAGAAATGAATCCAACAATATCTTGTAATGCATTGGTTGGAATTACCACTCCTCAAACTATAAAGATAGAAGGACATATCAAGATGAAAAAGGTAATAGTGTTGATTGATTCTGGTAGTACCCATAATTTTATTCATTGTAAGATAGCCAAGGAATTGAATTGCTTCCTATATCCAGCACCAAAATGTCAAGTGATGGTTGTAAGTGGAGGAACCATAAATTGCTCTAGAAAGTGCCATAATATCAAGCTATCCATGGGAGAATATGTATTGAATAGCCCAATGCTTTCCATTCCAATGGGTGGTTCTAATGTTGTACTAGGAGTCCAATGGCTACAATCCTTGGGTACAATAGCTTTTAATTTTCAAGAACTTTTTATGAAATTTTCTTCCGAAGGAAAGGAAGTTAAATTAAGGGGTATCACAGGGAAAACAGGAAAGATTATCAGCTCTAACAGAATGATAAAGCTTATAAAGAAAGAACAATGAGGCGTAATTGCACACTTATGTTCGCCAATGGTTCCCACATCGAAATCATCTATTTCTCTAGATCTCCAAAAAGTCTTGGACAATCATTCCAAGGTATTTGAGACTCTCGAAGGTCTCCCATGTATTCGTGATCATGATCATGATATTCATTTGATTCCAGGAAGTGTTCCTCCAAACATCAGGTCTTATAGATATCTATATCCCCAAAGGAGTGAAATTGAACATACAGTTGCATAAATGGTAGAGGTTGGTATAATTATCCAACCAAATTTGATAAACAAAGCAAGGGATGAAAGGAAGAATGGCGAAGCAGGGTGAGAACTCATTCAAAAGTTGTCGAAGATCACAATTCCAACGATTGCCAGAACTTGACAAAGAAGGAAAACTCATATTAGAACCTGAAGCATTCATAGAACCAAGAAGTCCGTAGCTACGAAATCTATCAATTTCGGAGTATCTCATAAAGTGGAAGAACTTACCGTTGAATATTCTACATGGAAGGATGAGAATTTTATATAAAAGCATCAATAACTACTCAAGCGTTAAGGACAACACTTTTTGAAGGAGAGGGGCATCTTAGGTCCCCATACTACTAGTGTAACCCCTTATTATATTTTTGTGCCCATGTAGTCCCCATATTGTTATTATTGTGTCCCATAGAAACCCACTATTGTTATTATTTTTCCCTTACATTATTATTGTTATGTTGACTCTGATTATATTATGACCCCTTAGACTCCTATATATAGAAAGGAGGTCTTGTCATTTGTATCATCAAAGAATTGTTCATTTGTGTAATGTAAATGAGGTTGCCCCCTTGAAGAGGCTTATTTTGAAGGCATTTATCTATCTTTTATATCTTTTTTTGACCTGGTTTCATAACATCATGTTCCTGTTGTAATGTGTTTTTAATGTTGTTTTGTACATGTTTATGATGTTGTTCAGTCTCTTATTTATGTTAAATTGCTCATAAAATTAACATAAAAACTCATCATTTCACTTGCAAAAATTCATGAATCCTTAAGCACAATGAAAGTATTTTTTTCTAATCTGAGGAGGATCTTAGCACATCAATCTAATATTCTAAATCAGATTAGTGATGGGGGTCGATTTCTCGAACACTGTGCACTGGAATTTGTTGAATTTTCTTGTCCATGTTACCATCATCCACTTGCATATCCCCATGAGACAACTTGGAAAATGGATGCACGAATATCGAGAAAATTCGAAAATGGTTGTAGGTGATGGAGGTCAATTTCTCAAAAAGTGTGCACTGTAATTTGCTGAAATTTCTTGGGCATGTTGGTATCATCCATATGAATCTCCCCCTAAAACAACATGGCAAATAGATGCACGATTTTCAAGATATGCCAAAAATATTTTTTTGCTCTATGTATTTGTACTTACCTATAACAAAACAGAGCCTTCCTGTAGCATTTTAGTACAACAAGGAAAATGAGTGGTAAAATCTTGGGAATGATGAGTGGATGGTGGAATAGATGAGGGTGATGGATTGGCATGGCCATGGTATTTCTGTAGCATCTGAGCAAAGGAGGAGAAAGTCAAAGTTTTACATCCTTTGATTAGGCTTTTGATCAACTTTTCTTTTGGTGGTTAACTTGGTTTTGTTGCTTGCAGAGGTTGGAGAGCGCTAGCATTCATGAGAGAGAGAGAAATTGAGAAAATATTTTTTTCTTTTTTCTTTTTATTTTTTTCTTCTAGGTCTACTAGTCGCCTCAATCAGTTTTCAGCTATTAGGTTTTCCTAGGTGCCTCAAAGGAGGTTTTCACCTAGGATCTTTTCTTTTTCTCTTTTTTTTCTCTTTTTTCCAAACTCATTGACTGCCTTATGGAGGTTTTCAACCAATGAGCCAATGTCAGGCGCCTCAAAGGAGGCTTTCACCGGAGCTTTTATTTTTTTTCTCTTATTTTCCATTTTTTATTTTTTTCTATCATAGTCTACTTGAAAAACAAAATCTCTTTCAAGTATAAGAACAGTTACAATGGAGACATGTGCACATCAAGATAACAGATAAACTGATGTGTAGTCTTGAAATATATGATTGGTACCTGAATTTCAGAGACCAAATGATTTGATTGAGATGAGATTAGGAATTGTTGAAGAAGAGTATGTGGTTGCAAATTACTGATTGTCTAGAACCATATTGCAATATAGTTTTGATGCCCTTGGTTCACTTGCTGATTTGGATCATTTTAGATGTCTTCTTCTTCCATGAGGCTCATATCTGTTTATTTTTTCTGATTATTCTCTTGAACACATGGAAGATCTGTTACACTGAATTTTGTCACCTTGACTATCTGCAGTTTATGTGGCCTCATTAATAGCCACATTGTGCTCTTTGTCAAGCCCCATACCTCTGCTCTTCATGTCAAAACTTCAAAGAGAGAGAAAGTCACTTGAAAACATGTTTATCTCTGGGTACGCAGGTTCTCTCTACCTTGCCTGCGTGTACGCACTCCAAATTCACTATACCTGCGTACTTATACGCTCTGTAAGCTAAAGGTTGGGTGTGTACCCCTGTAAAGGTCAAAAGGCGCAAGTTTCACCTTTAAAAAGTTACTTGTGGTCACTTCTAGAGCCTTCTAGAAGATTGTTTGACGTGTATTGAGCGCCTCCAGATGGTTCATGCATCCCTATGATAGAGGAACTTATCCCATCAAGAGAGGAGCTACCCCATCAAAAAGAGAGAGTATCCCATTGATGTTGGAACTGAATAACTTCCTCTAGAATACTATAAATACAGGCATTGGGCCAGAGGAGGGGAGGCTGAAAGCTGAACATTCTAAAGGGTAAATGCTGCTGGAATTAGGACTTCCATTGTTAACTTGTGAGGAGAGATTACCATCCTTTATTGTTGCCATATTGGGAGTGGGTGAGCTTGTCAAAGTAGAGGAAATCTCTTGTTGGACCCTGGGAGGAGCTTGCACAACACCAAGGCTCAGGTTGTAATTGTTCCTTTTTTGTTTCCTTAATACAAATAAGTCCATTCTTCTCAATGATTTGTTGTTAATGAATTATTTCATGTACTCCTTGGTCTATATGATGAATATGCTTTGTTTTATGAAATATTCAGGTGTTATGAAATCGTTTGACTGTTAGTGTATGCAGGTCTTAAAGTGAAGGAGGAGCTCATCTGGATCAGCAAGGCTGGACTGCTACAACAAGCGTTGGATTTGAGGTAGGATCGAACAACACTTGGTTTCTCGTAGAATAATGTATGTTTAGAGAATGATTGCTCTTGTTTGTCTTGTTTGTCACTAGAGAGTCTTAGACTCCTAGGGAGGTTAGGTTTGTCCGCAAAAATAACTCTTTCCGCATGACACTCACAACTCTTCAACTCCTATGACTTTTCATATTCTATACATGACTTATTACATTCCATGTGTGGCTATTCACATTCCACACGTGTCTTTTTTATTTCATTACATATCATTTATTACAAAAGACAATTTACATATGAGATGGTGGCTATATAAGACAAAATTAATAATGGGACAAAGTCTTGTCAAATTGACAAAACATTTGCTTCCTCATGGAGGTCATTTGTAATGTATGTGTGCCATGCTCTCAACTCCATTGAGGTGGCTTTGACTAGAACTGGCAAGGCCCGTGCATAATGCATATTCACCTCTACTGCCTCTGTCAATATGGTCTTGGAGCTTGACTCTACATTATTCCATAGCCATGAAAGTTTCATATGATATTTGATTGGTGAAATGGCGTATTCTATAATATTGTCTTTGGTGACCTCCAAGCCTTCCTGTTATGTTGCTTGCTTGATCTATTCAATGTATTGCGTGATCTCCTAGAGGATTATTTCTTTGCCTCTGACTACTTAAAATGTTCCTATTGAAGGCATCCCATGTTTCCATGCTAGAGATTTGAAACCATTGTTCATTCAATTATAAGAAACAATAGTACTAATCAACTGTTCCCCATGACACATATAATTCTGATGGTGGATTCCCATCTAAACTCTGTCTATCTCTACGACAATCCTGTCTTTTCTTTCCAAATGTTGTGGAGCATCCAGATACTTGGCAGCCCACTCCTAAAGTTGCTAAACTGCTCTGTTTGCTACTTTAAGGAGTTTCACTACTTCTTGTGCTTTCTTATGAATGCCAATGAGAGGAGCCACCACCTACTCTAGAAGTATCATCTCATCATATATTCATGCAATAGTGTCCTTCATTGGCCCTAGTTCCTCTTGCATGCCTGACTGTCATTCTACAATGTTAAAGCTCTATGAAGATAATCGGTCATTCTCTACAGCAAGATGTTCACCTATTGCTTCAATGTAACAAGTTCTCTCCTTAATATTTCATTCTCATTCAACAAATATTCAGAGTTGTCCTGCGTTGTTGTGGCAGAAGCAACATTTTCCACCATGATTGCCCTAAGATTCCTTCTAGTATTGGAAATTATCACCTTTTCTATAAAAACTGAGACTGAATTATGAGGATCATTCGGGAAGTATCTATGCCTCTGCTACATGATCCTCTTCTTAAGATTATCAAATGTGGCACTACACATGTCCATAACTTTGTCTGTCAGTGGAGGTGTGATTCCCATTTCTCCAAATGGAAGATGACCACTTGCGTGAGGAGGTTCTTCTAGAGAACTTGGTTCATCATCCACAGGTTGGATGGTATCCTCTTCCTCCAACTCTTCCTCTTCTATCTCTTGAGTCAACTTTTCTTCTCCCAATCTCTGTGTTTCTTCTTCCTCTTGGGATTGCCTTTGTTGTTCCTCTTCTATTCTTCTCCTTTCTTCCTCTTATTATCATTGATTCTGAAGCAACTCATCTTGCTTCCTAATCTCCTCTTCTTTTGCTTCTCTCCTCTCCTATTATGCTTGCATAACTCTCGTGTTCAAAGGATCAACTTACCATTTCTTGTTGCTCTCGCCTATCAAATCATACATGATCCTATTTTTAGGAGCTACTGTCCATGCTTGAGGGGTTATTTGTTCTTCATCCTGCACCTGCATGTCTTGAGTTGGTGGATATTGGGGTGAATTGGTTTCCATTGTTGGGTGTGTCTTGTAAATACATTATACCAATTCTTCACCTTCTCATATTCTGTTGTGGACATTAATGAATACCTGAATTGAAACCAATCGTTTCATAATGTTGTCTGCGCACACTTTCGGGATAATATCCGTGAAAGTCTTTAGTTGTGAACTGCAAGTGGTTCAACTCTTGTATTTCTGTAGCTACTGCCTTGTGGCTCTTCAACTCATATAGTATGATCCTCAAAGGGAAGGTGGGCCAAGGGGCTTTCTTCCTCCTATGAAGAACTCTTGACAATCCCTTATCCAACTGATTTTCTACTTCTTGCATGACTGCCTTATTGGTTACATATCACAACATGAGCTCAAGTGCTGCAAACTAATCTGCGATATCCCGTAGTGACTCCTTGACCTGATCGGTCATGCAAGGAGGATCAATCTCGAATATCATATGAAAAATAAGTGCTCAGCCAATCAGACATATGCACCTCTAAAACTTGATTCTGACAACACTCTGTAGTGAAAGTAAACTGGGAACTTGTCTTGAGGGGTTCAGTTCTAGTACATTCCTGGAAATGCATATTGTGCATAGATTCCATCCAGTAGAAATGCAAACATATAGAATTTTGGGGCATGAATCTCCCTCAAATATGCTTTTTCCTACCTCGCATGACACTGCAACTCAAATGAAAATATATCTTCCCAATTGAAGACTTTACCACGGGTTACCACCATGTTGAGAATATATATCCAGTTTTCCTAAAACACCTCAACATTTTTCTTCCCATGCAACTGAAAACACATAAGAATTAGACACTGATATACATCTATGAGAGTCTTGCTCTAATAAACTATGGATGGGCAGTGGCGAAACTTAGCAGGTTCTCAACACCAAGATTTGTAAATGTTAGTTGTGTCGAGGTCGACCCATATGATGTAGAAGTCATTATTTGCATACTCGGTGGGCCTAAGCATCTTGTAGTAAGTCTGCATGTCTTCTCCATAATAGGTGGTGATCTGACCATCGCTTTCACTACGAAGCATGAGATGAGAGTCATCCATGTGTGTACTAATCCACTCAATCACTTTGATACAAGGGATGATCGGGAATATTCATGCTATCCTAAGAATCCTAGACTGCTTGATACTGATGTAAAATTCCAAGTCCTCCAAGTTCTCAGGAAACCTTTTCTTCATGAATGTGTCTTTTATGCCACTCCATGTGACCTTTTTAGACTTATTAATGAATCACTATGTGTTAGCATATATGAGAGTGTTTGGCTTTGTTACTTAACCTACTTCCTCAGTGCTTGCCTCTAAAGCTTCTTTAGAGGCCACTTTATGTGTAGCAAGAGGCATGGCTCCAACAAATGATGGAAGGGTGACAATACTTGTAGCTCGAACATCTATTCATGGCAACAGATTCATGATGAAAATATTAGCTTTATGAAACTAACTATGTAGCAATGTCTCAACAAATCATATTCAAAGAGGCACTAGATGCAACTGAGAATGTAAATATATGAATGAGAGACATTAGATGTAACTGAGAATGTAAATATATGAATCAGAGGCATTAGATGTAACTGAGAATGTAAATATATGAATGATAGGCATTAGATGTAACTGAGAATGTAAATATATGAATGATAATGCATAATCACTTGCATGCGCAAGAAAATAGGCATGCAGATAAGGAGGGTGCACTTTGAAAGCACAAAGGGGGCTCAAGGGTCATTTTGGGCTTTGTAGTGCACTCATGTGCTCAAGCAAGAGAAGGAAAACCATCAAGGGCGCACTGGCGCACTTCGAAGGGACGAAGGATGAGGTTTCGGGCCTTCATGGTGCGCTCATGCGCTCAAGGAGACAGAGAGGGCACATTGGTGCACTTCGAAAGGATGAAAGGATGAAGGAAAATCACTTAAGCCTTTAGGGTGTGCTCATGCACTCAAGGAGGGCATAGTCCTTCGTGGTGAAGGAGTGCGCTCAAGAGGTAAATTAGTCTAATCTAGGCGCAATTTTCAAAGTTGATCAGGCTTCATTTTCCAAAAGTGTGCTCTGCCTCAGGATGGCTCAAGAACAAGTATGGCAGTAATATTTCGTGATAGAAATGAGAAGAAGAAGGATCTACAAGCTTTTATGTATGTTATTGCAATCATGGTGAGAATATGAAAAGTTGAGGAATGTGTAGAGTTCTAGCATACAACGACAAATTAACACTTGTAGAAACAATATTGAATGGAAACGTTAGTAAATAAACTGAAAAATAAAGAGATGCGAACAAGGAAAGAAAGATCAACAGTGAAATCATGAATGGAAATTAATAGATTCAACATGCAAGGCTTACTTGTAACATAGCTCGACAAAGAGTTTCTTTATCCATAGATGTGCGCCAAACCTAGATGAGAACGATTATAAAATGAAAGATTATATGGGTTTATTTAAAAGAAATGACATGCAAATTAGTTTCATGAACGATTGCCACTTGTCGACCAATGAATGAGTTAGTTAAGGGAAGTTATGTGGGCTCCTATTTTCTATGACTGCGCCCACATGTAACAAGAATCTCATGCATGCATTCAAGAAGGGCACATGTCTTCAACGTGAAGCATGCGCCCAATGAGGATGCACTTGCTCAACAAGGAGGAGTGCAAACTTCTTCGACTCAAAGGAGTGCACTCAACACAAGAATGTGTCTTTGTCAATTAGAAGTGCACTTTTACATTAGAAGATGCCTTTTCCTTGCTTTTGTGTGATTTTCATGTGCTTTCCAAGTGTGTTCATGGCGAAAAGGATAGTTTCTAAGTCAAGAAAAGTCATAAGTCCACCTAACCATGGGCTAGATAACACAAGTGCTTCTAAGGGTTAGGTGACAACACTTAGGAAACATTAACTTATGAGGGTGTGACACTAAGAAAAAACATAAGAATAACAAAACAAACAATGCAACACTAAAGGGCTTGAAACGACAGTTCATGTAGGCTCCAAAATTGACTTAGGCAAAAATTTTGGAGGGTCTTTTTCGCAGCGAGAACAACGGGATTGGATTATTTTACTTTGATGAGCCCCCAACCCCATCATAAGATCTGATAATTTGCTCATAACATAAAATATTTGGGGATCTTTCCTTCTTTGGTTAGGCCCCTTCAAACATAATCACCTCACTACTTTTGAGTAAAATGGCACGTTTGTAATATCTTGGAAAAGTAGGTTCTTGACACACACATTCTTGAGCTCACCCAAGAAATCAAATTATGGTTGGGTTACATGCTTTTCTTGATTTAGTCTTTCAAGGTAAGGTAGTTCTGCAAGTTTACGAATTACATGCTCAACTATTAAAGGTTTAGGAGATGAATCTCATTGAAGTTCTTAATTTTGAGCTTCCTCATTAAGATCTTCAATATGCATGGGAAGGTTATCTTTTGTTAGTGTCTTCCTAGATCAAAGGTGGATGTCATATTAGTCCAAAGGAGATATAGAGAAAGTTCTAAAGGTTGCGATCCCAATAACTTGTGCTAGTTGAGCCAACCTACCATTATTTGGGTTAACTATGTGTTGTGTAGGTTATTGTAGTCATGGAAGGGTAGATGTGGATTCTTGCATTTGAGGAGAATGAAGGATATGCATAAGTGGTTTCATAGTAACATGTTGAGGGCCTCCATGTGAAGGATTTATCCACCCTTGTTACCAAAATTTATGAGAGTGAGGAGGAGAATCCATCCATGATTGAGAAGGTAAGCACTATTGCTGAGAGGAATATTGCACAAAAGGGTTAGTCCAATAAGAATTAAAATTTTGAGATGGATCTTGGATTACACCTTGCAGCTTTTGTGGTCTGAGTCATTTTTGTGCAACAAAAAAAGTTGTTTCTGATTCTTATGCTTCTTGATAGACAACTTTCAATCTTAGTAGAGATGAGAAGCTACTTATAGGATGCTCTTTTTCACATATGGAAAAAATTTCAATATAACCTAATAGATATTAATTTAGTGCTTTCTTTCTTCTAAATTTTGGGTAGAAGATTGTTAATGCTATTTTTTCCTCCTCCTACTTCTTCACCTAAAAGTTATCTATATGGGAGCTTAGTGTGCTTAATATATAAGTTTTGAAGTTCTCCAACATGTTGTTACGTCTTTATCTAGTGATTCCTCCACCAACAATCCTATTTATCCTAGCCATAATATCTCAAGGTCCTCTACTAGTTTTATAGGTTCCTTGTGAATATCATTTTCAAGGTTCCATAATGTCATCAAAATTTTGCTACGAGATGTCTCCTCTTCTTGTTAGGTTGAGGAACTCTATATAGTCATCTCTCATCCCTCGTAATAATAAGACAAAAAATGAGTCTGGAGCTAGGTTATTTACCATGCTCTTTGCAAATTGTAGTGGAATCTCTCAACATAGTCTTGTTGACTTTCATCTTCGTGTTGTATCTTTCAGAAAACTTCTTCTCTCCATTCCTTGTCCTTGCAGTAATCATGATATTTTTACAAGAACTTATTTTTCATTTGCACCCATTTCTTGATGTTATCTTAACCCAAGCCCATGAACCAACATAGTGTGGTGCCTATAAGGGTAGAAGGAAATAGTTTAAATTTATACCAGTTAGAGACATAGCCGTAGCTTCTAAAAAGTGCGTTGAACTCAAAGAGAAAGGTGTCATGATCTTCTTCTGATAGACCATGAAAATTTGGCAAGGTTGAATGTGGAATGTTTTTCAACTTGGTATTCTCTTCCAATTCTCTAACGAGGAATTTGAAGGAAGAAGATTGCTCCTCCTTAACTTCGTGGGTCATTTCTTTCAAAGAATTGTCTTTCCTCCTCCAAGGGTGCATTAAAATATTCAAGAAAAATAAGTTTGTGTGTTGCTTTTTGTCGATCAAATATTTTGGGAACAAAGATTATATAGGTGCAAAAGATGAATGTTGCATGAATTCAAATTCTACTTCGAAGGATTTAGATTTCTATTCAGCCAGTGAACTTGTTTAAGGAGCCAAATAATGCAATTGGATGTGCCGTTTTTCAAAACCCATGCCTTGAAAACCTTGGCCACCCCAACCTCAACACCTAGCTTGGGCACAAGGTTGGTAAAACTCTTATGGTAGAAATCCCCACTATCCTAAATTCCAACAACCCTCCTCAACCTACTCAACCACAGTTCCAAACTCAACCACTTCCATTACCATCCACTCCATTCCTATAGAAATCCAATCAACTACCTACTCAACCACTTTCGAATCCAAAAGATAAAAATGCTCAACAACCCATTTATAATGTTGAGGTCAAAACTTTCAAGCTTGCAAGATAGCCCTCTATGTCTATATGATATCCAACTTAGATATTGTAGGGTTTTTCAAAAGAAATCACCACCATTTGTTATCCAAGAATTTAAAGAGGATAAAATTCCTGAAAAAGAGGCATCTCTTGATCAAGAAAATACTCCTCCAAAGGAAGATGTTCCTACACAATTAAATGACAACCAAATAAATTCAACTCATACAATTCCTTTAATAGAACAACCTTATAATTCTAAAAAAAATCCTCCTTTTCTTGAAAGGCTCAAAATTGATAAGGTAATAGAAAGACAAATTGTTTTACTTGGACATGATATGCTAGGTGAATTGAAAAATATTTGCATCAAAATTCCTTTATTTGAAGCTATAAAGGAAATACCTATATTTGCAAAAACGACAAAGGAATTGTGCATTAAAAATCCAGGAAGACAAAAAAATATGTTACAAAGGTTCAATTGGTAGGAAAGATTGCAGACATTATGATGGGGAAACTAGTTGTTCAAAAATATCTAGATCTTGGTAACCCTATACTAAAAATTCACATCAATGGTATTAAGATTCCAAGCACTTTTATTGATTTAAGAGCAGCCATTAATATTATGAACAAACAAACTATGGATCGGTTAAAACTTCCTAATCTTCACTATATCCCAACCCTATTATAGTTAGCATATAGATATGTTATCAAACCAAATGGTATATTAGAAGATGTGTCTATATCTTTAGATTCATGGGAGTATCTTGTTGATTTTATGATTTTAACTCCCAAAAATAATTTAAGAGATCATCCATAGATCCTTAGTAGGCCATGGATACCTCCAGTTGATGCTCATAAGTTGTAGATCTGGTGATATATACATTTCTGATGGTAACTCTACTAAAAGATTCACATTGTATCCACCTACAAAAACAATAACTGAAGTAGAAAGTGAAGTTAGGATTGATGATGATAATGATTATTTCGAGGACATTCAACCAATATTTACTCTTTCACAAGTAGATGAAGAGGATCAACTGATAAATTTGATGAATAATAATAATTCTTCTTCATATTGTGAATAAGATCAAAGTTTTCAAGAGCAATGTAATATTGAATATTTGTCATCTCGTCAACCTAAAGTAGCTTTGTATCCTGTGGAAAAGTTTGGAAATTCTTTGATAAACTTTTTTCTAGGTAAGACATTAAACATTAATAATAACTTGGAAGAATTTTAAAAGAGACAACTGATAAAGATGCTACAAAAACATTCTTTTCCATATGCATAAGAATACACTGATATGAAAGGAATTGATCCTAAATCATGTATGTGTCACATTTACATTCAAGAAAATTCCAAGCTAGTTGGAAAACCTTAGAGAAGGATGAATCCAAATCTAGTAGAAATTTTTAAGGAGGAACTACAAAAATTACTCAATGTGAATTTCATTTATCCAATATCAGATAGTTAATGGGTCTCATCTTTAGTGATTGTTCCTAAGAAGAATGGAAAATGGAGAGTGTGCATTGATTATAGCGAACTGAATAAGGCTACTTCAAAATATCACTTTACACTACCTTTCATTGATCAAGTACTATATACCTTATTAGGGAAGAAATACTTTTCATTTCTTGATGGTTTCAGTGGATATAATCAAATGCAATTGGCACCAGAAGATCAAGATAAAACAACCTTTACATGCCCATGGCGTACATATGCTTACAGGGTACTTCTTTTTTGGTTATGTAATGCACCTACAACATTTCAAAGAGCAATTTTAGGTATCTTTTTCTGATCTAATTCATGATTGTGTAGAAGATTACATGGATGATATCACTATATATGGAAATACTTTTGAAGAAGCCCTTGAAAAATTAGAAAAAATTCTCATTACATGTAAGGAAGCAAATCTTTTATTAAGTCATGAGAAATGTTTTATGATGTTTAATAAGGGAATTGTTTTATGCCACCATATTTCAGGTGATGGAATTAAGGTGGATGCATCTAAAGTAGAGGTAATTTCTAAAATTTTGGTTGCCACTTGTCAAAGAGATGTTAGAATTTTTCCTAGTTTTACAAGATATTACAGAAGATTCATAGAAGACTTTACAAAAATAGCTTCTCCACTCTTTAAAATTCTTACAAAACACTGTGATTTTGTTTGGAATTTTGACTGCCATAAAGCTTTTTTATCATTGAAGATGAAAATTACTGAAGCACCAATCTTAAGAGGACCTAATTAGTCTCTTCCTTTTTATATTTCAATTGATGCTTCAGATACAACTTTAGGAGCTGTGTTTGGGAGAAAAAGATATAACTCCTTATGCTATTTATTACACAAGTAAAAATTTGACTCTTGCAGAGTTAAATTACACAGTAACAGAAAAGGAGTTTCCAGTTGTTGTTCATGCCATTAATAAATTTTGATACTATATCACTGGTCATGAAACTTGCATTCATACGAGTCATTTTGCTATTATATATTTAATGAATAAACTAATTACTAATTGTGGGATTACTAGATGGTTGTTATTATTACAAGAATTCAATATTACCATTCTGAATAGACCATGAAAGAAAAACACAGTCGATGATTTCCTTTTCCGGATGCAAAATGGTAATAATGATAACCTAGTGAAAGATAATTTTCCTAATGAATGTCTTTTTGCAGTGTCTACTAAAACTCCTTGGTTTGCATATTTTGCTAACTATTTGGCTACAAGAAAGTTGCCCCCACAATTATCACCCAAAGAAAAGCAGGAACTCATAAAATCTGGTGCACCTTATTCATGGACAAAGGGAGAATTGTACTAAACTAGACTTGGTCTGATCCTCGGAGATGTGTTAGAGATGATGAATTACCAAAGATATTAAAATCTTGCCTTGATGAACCATGTGGAGGACACTTTTCTGATAAAATAACCTCTTACAGAGTCCTTCTTTTGGGATATTATTAGCCTTCACTTTTTAGAGATGCCAAGGAATATGTCAAAAGATGTGATAGTTGCCAAAGAATGGGAAAACCTATTCCATCATACGAGATGCCTCACAACCTCAAGTACTTATAGAACCTTTTGAAAAATGGGCTCTAGATTTTGTTGTTCCAATCAATCGTCCATCAAAACAGAAAAGGTATATACTTATTTGTATGGATTATGTTACAAAATTGGCAGAAGCTAAAACACTTCCTTTTGTATTGAAAATGTTATAGTTACATTTTTCTTTGAGGATATTTTTACTCATTTTGGTGTCCTAAGGGAAATTGCGAATGATCAAGGTACTTAATTCACATCCAAGTTGGTGTAGAAAATTATGGAGCAATATAAGATTAAACATCGAAAGTCTACTCCATATCATCCACAAGCCAATAGATAAATGAAATATACCAATAAGGTACTTGAAGCAATCCTAACCAAGAGTGTAAACTTGCACATAAGAGATTAGGCAGAAAGGCTTCTAGAGGCACTTTGGGCATACCGTACTACATTGAGAAATACTATTGGACAAGCATCATATGAGCTTGTCTATGGGAAGCAAGTTTTGCTTCCAATTGAATTCTAAGTAAAGACTTTCATAACAACAATAAAGTTGGGCCTTGATATATCTAAAGCTCAAAAACAATAGTTAACACAGCTAGATGAGATCCAACAAGATGTTATCCAAAGAACTAGCATAGTCCAGTAGCAAAGATTGAGATGGCATGAAAAATTCATTAAAGTTAAGAAATTCAAGCCAGGTGTCTGGGCTCTTCTTTTTTACTCTAAATTCAAATATTTATAAGGAAAATTTCAAACTCACTCGCTTGGTCCCTATGACATGTATATTTTCTTTGAGAATGGAGTAGTTAGAAACAAGACTATTGATGAAGAAAAGATTACCTTCCTTCTTTAAGGGCCATAGATTAAATCTATAACATAAGCCCTTGACAAGAGAAAAAATTATTAAGTATTTGTAAAATAATTATGATTTCAAGTTGGTTGAAAAAGTAGACCCTTCTATTCATTATCCAACTAGGTTGTAATTTCTTTCCTTAAATTGAAAAATAACAAATAACAAATAAGAAAAAAAATAATAATAAATAATAATAACAACAACAATAATAATAAGCATAGACATGAAAACCAACAATGTTGGCATGTCTATACAGAAAATATTAATTGAAAACCAAGAATTCTTGGCGGTTTAGATTTTCACAACCCCTTATCTTATTTTGTCCCTTTTCATAATAATTTTTTCCAGGTCTAATAAAGCCTTTGAGACATGGCCTTCTCTAAGTATTCTCAGGAATCATTAGGACCAACTACATCAATAACAATAAATATTTTGAGAAAATAACTACAAAACATATGACATTCTGTAGCTAGTTTCAAATTCTACAACCAATATGAAGTTTGCAAATGCTTTGAACCTATGGAATTATCAAGCCTCCAAAGTACTTTAGACCTATAAGAAAGAAAAAAAAGTATCATTATCAAAGGTCTGTGTGACAATTATGCATATAGAATGTTAGATTAATTTTCATTTAGAAATGATAGACTTGTAAACTTATTTAATGATAATGATACAATTTTACAAAAAATGAGCTATTCCTAACCCTATGACACTCCTATTCCATTATATATAATCATAACCCTATCCATCACACCAAGACCTTTTCATTGTATTCAAAATCATTGATATTTTAAAGGTCAGATAGAAATGGGTCTTTGAATTGTGGTAAATCATTTATGAAAGAGATATAATTCCATTGGGAATCAAGCACCACCCTAAGAGCAGCCTTTTTTACTTTGAACCTTTCACCATTCTACCCAATCACCAATCCTCCAACTTCTTCACTATCAAAGGCATTCGTTGCTCCCATCTCACCCTTGTTGTAAGACTCAATTCAGGATCAAAATTTCCCTTTCACCATGGATGTCATCGTTAGTTTTGAGCCCAACATAGTTAAGTTTCTTCAAGCATATGCATGAGTTTGGGATCAATTACAGAAAATTGAATGGCTTGGTTTTTTGAAAAAATTGATGGATATGAGGTGTAAGTTACATGGGCATTCACTCGGGAAATCAATAGAGTAGAGGCTGAGATTGGGGATGTCAAGCTGATACTTATAGAATCATAGTGGCAGAGGCAACAAGCTTACCGAGAAATGGAGAAAGTTCATTAAAAAATAGGAAGATCAAAGAAAAATAATGGAAATTATTCCTCCAAAACCTAGGTATGGATACCTCTACCTTCAAGAAAGGGATCTCAGTAACTACACTGAAAACCAAGTGTATAAATCTTTTGCTAGTCATTAAAAAAAATTTGAATTTTGAAGGTCGACATGGCCCAATGTTCTTCTATCATGCTCAACTCTTGATACACTTCATTGAAGGAAACGAGTTGAATTCACCACATTTTCCATTGTGTAGTCTTAAGAAAATGGCTTCTAGTATACAACGAGACTCTAAAAACCTTGACAGTTCCCTATATCATCACGCATTAACCAAAATTCTTGTTGAGGCTCATTTGAAAACTAAGGGAAATAATTGAAAAAAAAATTAGTTCGAAATCATTTTATAGAAGTTCCATAAGAGGAAAAAGTGATAAAATCTAAACGAAGTCAGCACGAGGAAGTTCAAAACCCTAACCCTGAACCAATCAATGAAGAAGAGGTTTTGACTGTCAATAAGACATAAGCAAAGGAAAATCTACCAAATGAGTTTGAGGATAATACACCCCTTAGTTTTTTGAGAAAGTTAAGTAGAAAAATGAAAAACAAAATGTTGGAAGAAAGAAATTCAAATATCAAGCAACCAGGATCAGTCAAAGGAACAAATACATTGAATAAGAAACAAGGGAAAATGCAGAGGTCATGAAACAAGATAAATATTACACAAGAAACAACAAAATTAGAGCCAAAATTGAAGAGGAGTAAGCACATTTTTGAATGCTTAAATGAATAACTACGACAAAATCCTCCATACACTATTAATCATGAAGAAGAAGATGAGGTCAAAGTAGAAGCAACAACATAATCTTCACTTGATCAAGCTCCAAGACTTGCCAAGAAAACACCATAAATTGACCCTATCCAACAACAAATTTGCGACTACATGGAAATATTGGAACAGAGGGCACGAAACAAGGTAAATTATCCTCTCCAAACTGAATATGAGGATACTTTTCATGAAGAAGTCCCTTTGATTAACACCATTCCTCAGGGAGAACAAAGAATATTAGATACTCAGAAGCAAGATATCGATGAGTTGGAAACATTGAATAGGCATCTCACAGAAGGAAATGAAGCAGTAAAATTAAAAATGAAATTTTGAGGGCTCAAGACGACAAAATGTTGTTAAAACTATGCCATTGGTGTAAGAAGAAAAAGAACCTCAAAGTCAAGAACAAGATTCTCAGGAACAAAACCAAAGGACTATACGGAAGGATCTTAATGAGGAAGTAGATACTCGCATTCAAGGTTAACAGTTAAAGGGGATCTACTAGTTTGGATGTCCTAATCCAAGCTTTTGAAACAATTCAGTAAACAAAAACCTTTTCCATTTTTTAAGTTTTGATGCATGAGGATGTTACAACCAGCTCACAAAACATAATAAAAGATAGATCAATGACTTGAAAATAAACTCTTCGAGGGGGAAACCTCCTTTACTTCATATAAATGAAAAATTCTTCGATGATTCAAATGAAAAAACCTCATTTTTATATATAGGAGTCTACGGGGTCACAATATAATCAAAGCCAACATAACAATAATAATGTAAGGGCATAATAATAACAATAGTGGGCTTCTATGTGGCAGAATAATAACAATATGACTATGTGGGCACAACAATAACAATAAGGGGGCTACACTAACAATAACAATAAGGGTCTACATTAGTATTATAGCGACCTAACATGCCCCTCTCCTTCAAGAAAGTGTTGTCCTCAATGCTTGAGTAGTTATGGATGCTTCTGTATAAATTCTCATCCTCCCATGTGGAATCTTCAGTGGGTAAGTTCTTCCACTAGATGAGATACTATGAAATTGATTGATTTCGTCATTGTTGAGTACTCGTTTCCGTGACTTCTTCAGGTTCCAATATGATTTGTCCTTCCTTGTCAAGTTCTGGAAATATTGTTTGAACTAGGAGCTTGTCACCTATAACCTTCTTTAAGCATGAAACATGGAAAAATGGGTGCACTCAGGAAGATGCAGGAAGCTCCAATTTGTATGCGATAGTACCAATATTTTGCAAGACCTTGTAAGGAACATAGTACTTTGGTGATAATTTATTATGCTTCTTATCTTGCTTGAGGGACATTTTTTTATATTCTTGTAGTCATAAAAATACCCAGTCGCCTAAAACAAAACTTCTTTCACTACGATGCTGATCATCCTCTTGTTTCATTAAATTCTAGGCCAAAGTGAGGTTATCCTTTAAGAGTTGGATAACTTGTTGTTGATACTTGATGTGATATTCCACTGCTTGAACCTTAGAATGTTCCCTTAAACATGATGTGATGGATGGTGGATGGTATCCATAAAGTGCCATAAATGGGGTCATTTTTGTTGTAGCATGTAGGGAAGTGTTATACCACCATTCAACTAGAGGTAACCACTTGACCCATTGTGTTTGTTTATCAGATACAAAGCAACAAAGATATCCTTCCAAGCATTCGTTCATTATCTCAATTTTCCCATTAGACTGAGGATGATAAGATGAACTATGAGATAATTCAGTACCCACACAAGAAAATAATTTTGTCTAAAAATTTTAGTGAAAATGGGATCTTTGTTGCTTACAATAATCTTTGGGTTTCAATGTAGCTTTTGAATTATTTCCATAAATGCAATAGCAACCGTACTGGTTCTAAATGGATTAGATAATGCACAAAAGTGTGCATAATTGGTAATTCTATCAACTACCACCATGATGACACTCTTTCCTTTGGACATAGGTAAACCTGTGATAAAATCCATTGAAATCTCCTCCCAACATTGACTTGGAATGGACAAAGGTTATGACAAAGCCAGGGTCTTAATTGTCTCAATTTTATTTTGTTGGCAAATCAAACATTCTGCCACAAACATGTGAATATCAAATTTAAGGCCATCCCAAAAAAATTCCTTCTTGACCCTGTGGTAAGTTTTTAAAAATATTGAGTGCCCTCCTAAGGGATAGGTGTGCAATTCCAAAATAATATTTTGTTTGAGTTGGGAATTATTACAAAGATATAAGTGGTCTTTGTACCATAATGAATCATTTTTCCAGCTAAATGTATAAGATGTATTGGGATCTTGTTGCAACTTTTGAATGAGTGTCCACACTTCTTAATCATTCTTCCATTCATCCCTTCGATTATCTAATCTGGTTGGATAATAGAAATGGCACAAAGCAATGCTTCCACATCCTCATCCTTTCTCGAGAGTGCATCTACAAAAACATTTTGCTTTCCTTTTTTGTAGAGGATTTCAAAGTCATAACCCAACATCTTTGTGACACATTTTTGTTGCTCTTCTGAATATAATCTTTCTTCCAAAAAGTATTTAAGGCTATCATGATATGCTTTTACCTTGAAGTGTATTCCCATTAGGTAAGGTCGCCATTGGTTTAGTTCATGTAGTATTGCCAACATTTCCTTCTCATAAATAGGTTTGTGTAAATACTTTCCTTTGAATGGACGGTTTTCAAAAGCAATGGGTGTTCCTTCTTGCATTAAAACAACACCAATTCCATTTCCTGAGGCAACACATTCCATGATAAAGGTTTTTGTGAAGTCTGATGTATCTAATACGAATGCTTGGCACATTGTCTCTTTAAGATGATTAAAGGCCTTAGTTTCTTCTAGAGTCCAAGAAAATGCATTTTTCTTCAGTAATGTTGTTAGAGGTGCTACTATTCTCCGATAATTCTTAACAAACTTGCAATAATACCTTGTCAACCCTGTTGGGTGTGTGTTATATTCTTTCCATGACTAGCCAGGCACAACGGGGGGATGGTAGCCCCCCTCTATAGGGTCTGAGGTAGCGCCCAGAGAATTTTGTTTTAGACCCTATATTATGTGGGTAGACCTGCCTATGGTTTTGTGCATGGGTTTTGCATATGGTTTTGGCCATGATGGTTTTCTACCCATGGTATCTTGTAGATCCAGTCAAGGGAACTACGATTATGTTCTAATCTAGGGTTAATGGATTGGGGTTTATGAATGCTTCGACATGTATATACATGTGTTGAAACATTGAAATGAATATAATGAAAAATCAATCTGGTAGTCCTGGTTTTGGGATCTAGGGGAAAATATCTGTGTATTTATTTTGTGTTTCTCACCATTGTATATTTTCTATTTTTTAAAAATTCATTTGCAGGTAATTTTTGTACAAGATTAAAACCTACAAACTCAAGAAATCCTCGCAGATGCTTTATGGTTGTGAGTATTTTCCATTCCTTAATGGCTTTAATTTTATTAGGGTCTACCTTAACACCCTCATGAGATACAATATGACCCAGATATTCCACCTCCTGTACTCCAAAGAAACATTTGGAGGTTTTTGCATATAATTGTTTCTCCTCCAATAGTTTGAGCACCCTATCAACATGTTGAACATGATCCTTCCAAGACCTTCTGTAGATTAGTATATCATCAAAAAATTCTAACACAAATTTTCTAAGGAAGGGTTTGAAAATGGAATTCATCAAATCTTGAAATGTAGAAGGTGCATTAGTAAGGCCAAAAGGCATGACCAAAAAATCATAACGACCCTCACGAGTTCTAAATGTTGTTTTCAAAATGTCTTCAGTCTTCATTCTAATTTGATGACATCTTGAACAAATATCCAACTTGGTGAAGTAAATTGCTCCATGTAATTCATCCATATAACTCATCAATGACAAGAATGGGAAATTTATCTTTAATAGTGAGATTGTTGAGCTCCCTATAATCCGGACACATGCACCATGATACATCCTTCTTGTCCACCAATACTGTTAGAGCATTGAAATAACTTTCACTAGGTTGAATTATATCGCCCTCTAACATTTTTGCAACCATATGTTCAATTTCACTTTTTTGGGCATAGGAATATCTGTAAGGCATGATGTTTGGAGGAACACTTCCTGAAATCAAATGAATAGCATGATCATGATCACGAATAGGTGGGAGGCCTTTGGGAGTCTCAAATACATTGGAATGATTGTCCAAGACTTTTTGGAGATATGGAGAAATAAATGATTTCGATGTTTGAACCTATAGTGAGCATAATTGTAAAATTACGCCACATTGTTATTTATTTAGAAGCTTTTTCATGCCATTAGAGATGATTATCTTTCATGGTTTCCCTATGATACCCTTAATTCAACTTCTTTTCATGCCTAAAAAAATTTCAAGAAAAGTTCTTGAAAATTAAAAGCTAGCATACCCAAAGATTGTGATCATTGGACTCCTAATACAACATCAACACCACCCATTAGAATGAAAAACATTGGACTATTCAATACATATTCCCCCATAGTTAGTGTGATATTATGGCACTTTCCAGAGCAATTTATAGTTCCTCCATTTTCAACCATCACTTGACACTTTGGTGCTGCATATAGGAAGCAATTCAATTCATTGGCTATCTTACAATGAATAAAATTATGGGTACTACCTAAATCAATCAACACTATTACCCTTTTCTTCTTGAAATGTTCTTCTATCTCGAGAGTTTGAGTGGTAATTCCTTCCAATGCATTATAAGATATAGTCAGATTCATTTCTTATTTCTTTAGGGTTGGTTCCTGGTGTATATCCTCTTCTTTTGAAGTTTCTCTTTCCTTTTCTTCCTCTTCACAATCTATGTAAAATAATTTCTTCTCAGCACACTTATTTGCTATCACAACTGTAACAAAGCCCTTTTGCTCTTTTTTCTTCCAATTTTTGTGGTGTCAAACTTGTAGGTTCTGGAAGGATAGGAGCAACAACACTTCCATCTTTATAGTTGTGAGTGGTAGGCTTCCTTGTTGCCATAATTTTTCTTTCCAACCTAAATGCCTTCTCCAATTAATTAGGTTCCCAACGGCGAACCTCATGTTGGATGTTATCCTTTGAAGTCTCTATGAAGACATCAATCCTATGCTCCTCTGGAATATCATTTACCCTTATATTCAATTTTTGGAAGTCCTCAATGTGCTCCGCCATTGAACCCTTTTGTTTGAGATTTATCAATTGGATAAAGAAGGTGTTTCTCTCTTTCTATCCTCATAATGTGCTATCATTTTCTCCATAAAAATTGACCAAGTGAAAGTAGTTTACGAGAACAAAGCCATTGATACCATAGAAACTGATTGGGTTCTATATATAAAGTTGCAATGCGTACCTTTTGTGTGTGTTAAACATTATGGAGATCAAAATATTGCTCCATTTGTAGTATCCATGTGACCAGATCCTTGCCATCAAACTTCCTCATATTGATATTTGGAATATGGTGGGACTTCAATCTAACATTAGAGTCTATGAAATCATGAATAACATTTCTTTTGTTCTCATCGTGAGTTTCATCTAATACCTTTTTCCCATTAGGAAGAATTTTTTTGTAGCAACTTTGTCAAACCTTCCTTTAAGCCTTCCATGTATGGTTTTAAACCATTCTTCAAATCTTCCATGTTTGATTTAAAACCATTCTTCAAAGCATCAATGTTAGCTTCCATTTCATTTTTGGTTGCTCTTTGCGAGAGGGAAATTTGTTGCACTTGGTCTTGTAATTTTGATATATCATGTTGCATTTCTTCCTTTTCTTCATGTGTCATAGTAGATATTTATGGTTTCTTACTAGGTGTTTCCATTTTATTGCTTCGAGCCATTTTTTAATCAAACAATGATAATTATGCTTGACTATGCCCCTTGAATCACTTGAAACTGATTTTTCAAACAAAACTTATGCAAATTTTAAAAAATACACACCTTTTTATTTCATTATAGGAGCTCGATATTATATTTGTTGTATCTTTGTATTTTTAGATCTCCAAGGTCTGAAATTCTGTCCTTTGGTAGCCCTCTGAGTCTTCTTTCCAAACTCACAATTCAGACCGAGATTGGAGTCTTCAAGAAAGAGTTATGACTAATCTCACACTATGACCTGATTATAGACTAGTTCAGTAGAGAAAACTTGTATGGAATGCCACGTGTCACTATTTCGACCTTTGGCCATGAAATTGCTACAAAAAAACTAAAATTTGTGGAATTTCAGCCACTTTTTACAGAATTCAAATATGATGCCGGAAATAAAAGTTATGATGATTTTCCCTAGGTCACCTATTTTAGACTGAATTTTGGAGCCCGCAAAAACCCTAACTTCCTCAGATCATATCTCCGAAAATATAGCGAACCAAGATCTAAAAATTTTACACGAAGTTCATCAAGATGTCATCTCCACGTTGTAAAAATTTAAGCCTTTTAAGCCTCATAGAAAAAGTTATAGTGAAAATGCCAAGATGACCTGTTTGAAGAAGCGAAACCTTAGAATCCAAAGCTTTGATACCAAATGTTATGCAACCAACTTACAAAACAAAAGAAAAGATAGATCAACGACTTGAAAAATAACCTCTTTGAGGGGGAAACCTATTTTACATCACATAAATGAACAATTCTTTGATGATTCAAATGACAAAAACTCATTTCTATATATATGAGTCTAAGGGGTCAAAATATAATTAAAGCCTGCATAACAATAATAATGTAATGGCACAGTAATAACAATAGTGGGCTTATATGTTATGAAACCAGCTCACAAAAAGATAGCAAAGATAGATCAACACCTTAGAAATAAGCCTCTTCAAGGGGGCAACCTCCTTTACATTACACAAATGAATAATTCTTGGATGATTCAAATGACAAAACCTCCTTTCTATATATAGGAGTCTAAGGGGTCACAATATATGATCCGGATTTAAACAGGAACACAACAAATTACAGAGATAACCATAAACACAAAGATGCAGCAGAAATAATATTTTATTTCATTAATGTAAAATACTGAGATATGCTTACAAACAGAAAATGGAAATAAACAACTAGGGCGATGGTAGCTTATCTCTGAGAAGAGATGTGGTGGCTACATGCCTCTGAACTGTGTTACAATGAGGCTCAAGGCCTATTTATTGTTGAGAAACAATGGAAAACCCTTAACATTCCAAAACCTAACCCTAGAAGATGAAACGCCAAACTATGGGCACCATTTGGGTAAATTGGTACATCAACTTCCCGGGGTCGTAACTTTGGCATGCGATCTTCGTTTGACGCGTACAATAGCTCGTTAGAAAGATCTATCCGAGAACTACCACTTTGCAAAGGGAAACATCCATCCATAGACGCATGTTGCCCCCAGATTTCCTTAAAAAAACATCATTTAGGGCCTAAAAAAGGCTCTAGAAGTTTAGGACCCGAAAAACTATTAAAAATAGTAAGTTGTGCTACAATTAAGGAAACTGAAAATGCTGAGAGAAACAATGGTGGGGGTCTAGTTGGACTTGGCAGGTGGCCACCAATATCCACCTGGATCATTCCTCCCCCCTTAGGAAGCAATGCTCCCCATTGCGTTGAGTTCCTCCATGAGATGAGGAAACTTTTGCTGAACTTGGTCCCTGGTGAGCCACTTGCCCTGGTGAAGGAGTTGGCTTGCTTTGACAACTCGATACAGTTGGATATTCTGTTGGCGAGTGTTCTTGATCTGTGTGTCCATGATCTGATCATTTGCAGCTTGTTCCATGCAATTTGGATTTAATTATGTGGGTGTGAGCTGTTCTGCAATGTCGGATGTGTCTAACAATGGTGGAAATTATGGCTGAAGGCGGTCCACATTGAACACTGAGTGCAGACCAAGGAATGGGGGAATGCTGAGCTCAAATGCATTGTCTCCCATAGCCTTAGTAATGGTGTAAGGACCATAGTGGATTGGTCTCAGTTTTCGATAGGCTCCAGTAAGGCGTTCCTTTTGCAAATGTAACCAGACTTTGTCGCCCACTTGAAACTTGTGTGGCACCCGATGTTGATCATGTCGTTGCTTGTACTTGGCATTTGATTTCTCTAGAATGTCATGGACTTGCTGGCAAATATGTTGAATGTGCTCAATGAAGCTGGTTTCCTTGTCTGTTTCGGACTGGACATGAGCCGAATCTGTGTGAGTAGCTGCAAGTGGCATGGCCACATCAATGGGGCGTAGTGGCTGGAATCCCAAGCCCACCTAAAAAGGGTTGTGGCTAGTTGAGCTGTGAAGAGCTCAGTTGTAGCTGTGTTGAACATAGGGGAGGCTCTCGTCCCATGTGCATGGATGCTTTGAGTTGTACATGCGCAGAATGTGTACAATAATCCTATTGACAACCTCTGTCTGGCCATCAGTTTGAGGATGGAAGGCTGTGGACTTAGTGAGTTTGGTGTCCAGCATTAACCAGAGACTGGACGAAAATGTACTGAGGAACCGACTGTCCTGATTTGAGATGATAGACTGTGGGATCCCAAAGTGCACCCACACTCGTTCAAAGAAGAGTTTAGCAGTGGCTTTTGTTGTGATATTCTTCTTGCAGGTTGCCATAATGGCCATCTTCGAGAACCTGTCGACAACCACAAAAACACAATCATTTCCATGCTTAGTGGAAGGAAGGCCTGACATGTAATCCATGGAAATGGATTCCCAAGGTCGACTAGGGGTAGGCAGCGGGGCATAGAGGCCTTGCTTCTTAATGGTTGGTTTGGCAATGGCACAGGAAGTACATGATCTGATGTACTTCCCAACATCCTGTCGAAGATTCGACCAATAGAAATACTTTTGCAGTATTACCACTGTTTTCTTGACCCTGAAATGCCCAGCAGCCTGACTGTAGTGCGCTTCCAAAATCATCTTGGCACGCTCGCTTGAAGGAACACAAAGGTGACCCAGGTGGCATAACAGAGCATCTTGGAGGTGAAAATCTGGAACATGCTGACCCTCCAAGAGTGTCTGGTATGTGTGGCTGAATTCTGGGTCGCTTTGTAGAGAAGTGGCCAATCAGAAGTCTCATGCCCACAAGAGTTGAGCACGGTGGTTAACGCCATGATCGGTGGTTGACTGAGGCAATCTGCAACATTATTGGTGCTTCCCTTCTTATACTTGATATTCAAGTGGAATTGTTGCAGGTATGTAGACCACTTCTGATGGCGATCATTCTGCAATTTCCCTTGGGTCTGTATGAACTGCAGGGATCGGTGGTCTGTGTGGATGACCGTTTCCTTCCCCAAAATGTAATGCATCCATTGTCGGTAGGCCTGCACAATGGAATACATCTCTTTATCATAAGTGGGATACTTCTGAACTATGTCTAAAAGTGTTTCACTGTGATATGCCACTAGATGCCCGTGTTGAGTAAGGACTACCCCAATAGCATAGTCAAAGGCATCTGTCTCGACCTCAAATGGTTGTTGTAAATCTGGTTACGCGAGCACTAGTGCCGTGCAATGATCTTTCAACTTTATGAATGCCTACTGTTGAGATTCAGACCAAAATAATTTGCTTTCACTCCTCCCCTGGTGACTTGACTCAAAGGCCAAGTGATATGAGAAAACCCCAACATGAACCTGTGGTAGAAGTTGGCAAGACCTAGAAAGTTGCAGAGCTCTGTCAGAGTGGTTGGAGATGGCTAATCCCGAATGACTTGGATCTTGGCTGGATCCACATGCACCCCCTGTTCATCAATAATGTATCCCAAATACTGAACCCGGGTCATGCCAAAAGTGCATTTCTCCAAATTAGCACATAGCTTGTGTTGTCGCAGTGTTTGGAGAACCTGTCGAATGTGGTGGAGATGCTCTTTCCAACTCTGGCTGAAGATCAGAATGTCATCCAAGTATACCAATACAAATGAGTTGGTGAATGGCCGCAAGATGTCATCCATTAGCCTCATGAAGGTTGCAGGAGCATTCGTTAATCCGAAAGGCATAACAAACCATTCGAAAAGGCCCTCCTTGGCTTTGAAGGCAGTCTTCCACACATCAGAGGGTTTGATTAGTACCTGGTGATATCCTGACTTTAGATCGATCTTGCTGAAATATTTTGCCTCCTTTAGTTGGTCCAGGAGGTCATCAACCCATGGGATCGGGTACCTATTATGGACAGTGATCTTGTTCAACGCCCGATAGTCAATACAGAGTCTCCAAGTCCCATATTTCTTCTGTACCAACACGATCGGGCTCCCACAAGGCGATGAACTCGGACAGATGTGACCTTTCTGCAGCAGCTCCTGAATCTGCCTCTTGATTTCATCATTCTCCAGAACGGAGCACCGATAAATTGGTCCATTGGGTAGCAGTGCACCTGGGTCAGATTGATGGAGTGCTTGACCTGACAGTGCAGAGGAACCCCTGTTAGGGAGGTGAAGATGTCCTCGTACTCCTCCACAACCTTGTCCATCTGTAGTTGTCGTGCGGAGGGGCCTTGTCTAGAGGCTGTGGCCACTGTCTTCTTCTTTCCTTGAGGGCGTATCATCAAGAAAAGAAATTTCCCAGTTTTCGAAATGAGCTTACAGCATTGTTTTGCAGTAATCAAAGAGACGGCAGTAGGCGGTGCTACCTCTGGTATCCTGTATAACTTATTTCCCAATGTAATAATAACAGCACGAGGCCTTGATTCATACACATCATGTCACTTCCACAAGTATGGTTGTCCTACTAATACATCACAAACTTCAAGGGGAGCAATTCCACATAATACCTCATCCGTGAAGGGCTTGATGTTGTATGGAAGGTGACACTGCTAGCTCATGTGAAGATCCCATCCTTGGTGAAGCCACCCGATGGTGTACGATTGTGGATGGGTTGTGGTCGGTAAACCCAACCGCTTCACGACCTCTGCCGAAATGAGGTTCTTTTGGCTCTCACTATCGACAATGAACTGTAGCGGGGAGCCCTTTACCCACATTTGGGAGTGGAAGAGACGCTCCTCCTCCTCTGGATCTTTGGGTTCATTTTTCTGGATCTTGGCAGTAGTAAAAGTGGCGTTGGGATCCGCATCAATGATCTGCTTCCCTTTGTCATTCCCCTTGTCGGGTTCTGACTCAGAGTCGGAACATGCATCTGATTCTGAAACCTTTAGCTCAACTACCAGTGACTGCTTGGCCCGACACTCACTTGTGTTGTGAGTGGAACTCTTATGGAACTCACACCATTTTCCCGTGTCCTTTTTCGGCTTCGTGGCATTGTTCTTTGCTTGCAGCTTTGGCAGGTTGTCCTGGGCTGCCCTACCTTGGCTTTGTCCTTTGTTTTGTGGTTTAGGGGCACCTTTCCCTTGCTTCAGATTCGTAGATCCAAAGTCTCGCATCTTTTGTTTAAAATTCTGCTCGACCTTGACAGCATATTGGTATGTTGTGCCGAGCGAGGAGATGTTCGGGAATTATATTTCTTCCTGGATGTACTTGTGCAGGCAGCCGCGATATTTGAGTATCAAATGCTGCTCTAAATCCTTGATACCCAACTTTGTGCGAAGGGTATGGAAAAGATTGGTGAACTCCGACACGCCTTGGTCCCTTCCCTACCACAGCGTGGTCCACTTTATGTATTCATCGTCATAGCTTCCGATAGGGTAGTACTGCTCCTTAATGGCATCCCGAAATGAATTCCAGGTGGGTGCGGCTGAAAATAGTGAGCCGATATTTTAATCCTTCTGCTCATAGTAGGTTTCCCACCAGTCCTTGACGTGGGGGGCTGTTTTGAGAAGAGCAAAAACAATCTTTTCCCGACTCGAAAATTCATGAACAGAAAAATAACCCTCTAGCAGATTTAACCATTTATCTACGGCGTTTGCGTCTATCTGACCCTCGAATATGGGGATTTCAAAATTAACTTGTACCTTAAAGGGCATGGCGTTTCCCGAGTAGCTGCTGGAAGCCAATGCGTCGCTTCTGGGTAGCCGCTGAAGGATTTGGGCAAAGCTGTCCATCATTGCGTTCCGTTGTCACTCGAGGGCTTCTTCGAGCAAGATTTTGATAGGATCTCCTGCCCCCTCGTCTTTCTTCTCATCCGCCATGGGAGGCTGTCTGGATTTGCGAGACTAGTCTTGCAAAGGTTCGACCAGTTCAAGCCCTAACTCCTTATATCCCGACCTCGTTGGGGACATACAAAGAAAAATAGAGAAAAAGCAGACCACTCTGATACCACTGATCTGGATTTAAACAGGAACACAACAAATTACAGAGATAACCATAAACACAAAGATGCAGCGGAAATAATATTTCATTTCATTAATGTAAAATACTGAGATATGCTTACAAACAGAAAATGGAAATAAACAGCTAGGGCGATGGTAGCTTATCTCTGAGAAGAGATGTGGTGGCTACATGCCTCTGAACTGTGTTACAATGAGGCTCGAAGGCCTATTTATTGTTGAGAAACAATGGAAAACCCTTAACATTCCAAAACTAACCCTAGAAGATGAAACGCCAAACTGTGGGCCCCGTTTGTGTAAATTGGTACATCAACTTCCCGGGGTCGTAACTTTGGCATACAATCTCCGTTTGATGCGTACAATAGCTCATTAGAAAGATCTATCCGAGCACTACCACTTTGGGAAGGGAAACACTGGTCCATGGACCCCTGTTGCCCCCAAATTTCTTGAAAAATGTCGTTTAGGGCCTCAAAATGGCTCCGAAAGTTGAGGACCCAAAAAATTGCTAAAAATAGTAAGTTGTGCTACAATTAAGGAAACTAAAAATGCTGAGAGAAACAATGGTGGGGGTCCAGGTGGACTTGGAAAGTGGCCACCAATATCCACCTGGATCAATATAACCAATCCGACCTAATAATAATAATATAAAGGCACAAAAATAACAATAGAGGGATTCTATGGGGCACAATAATAACAATATGAGGACAATAGGGGCACAACAATAACAATAAGGGATACAATGACAATAGTAATGGGGG
>APFE031405021.1:216582-233603 GCA_000404065.3 Pinus taeda | reverse complement strand
GGGCGCAACTGAAGCATGAACAAGACGTAAAATGACTCATTAGACACTGACATGATAATGAAAACCCTATGAATGATGATAGACTCAGCTAAATGATGACATAGACCGCCATTTGGACAACCTTAGAAGGAGTGAAAGCAAACCCTAGACCTAATGCCTAGTGACCAAATTTTGCTTGAAAACTCTTTGAAATGACCAAATTTGACCTTGACACTTCAAAATAACTTTGTAAGAGCATGTTTGATCATTGGAGGAAGGCTGGAAAGACTGATACTAACAAGATCGTAAGTTACAAAAGTACATAGTAAAGAAACACATTTTACCTAACTCTACACTAGACCAAGTTATACTTAACTATTTCCTATGTGTCGAAATATCCTAACATCCCCCCTTAAGAACAACTTGGGATAGGATTGAAGGATGTACAAATATGACGAAATAGGAGAAGGAAGGAGGCACTAGAGCCTATCCCCCCTTAGTGACAACTTCCTAAACTCCAATCATAAATCGAAGTTTAGTAAACTTCGCCTTTGTGAGAGCCTTTGTAAAGATGTCTGCAACTTGATCATTTCTTGAAAAATATTGCACTTCAAGCACATGGTTGTGAATGAGATTTTTGATGAAGTGCATGTGCAGTTCAATGTGTTTGTTGCGCTGATGTTGGACTGGATCTTTGCATAGGTTAATGGCACTTTGAATATCACACCAAAGTGTAGTCGGATGTTGTTTCTGAAAGCCAAACTCTGACAGGATCTGACGAAGCCACCGGGCTTCCTTACTAGCTTCTACGGCACCACGATACTCTGCTTCTGCTAAAGAAAGAGAAATGGCACTTTGTTTCTTGCAAGCCCATGTAATAGGTCCTGAACCAAGAGTGAACACATAACCTGCAGTAGACTTCTAATCATTGGGGTCACTAGCCCAATCAGAATCAATGAAACCAACCAATAGAGGAGATGCTTCTGCACTGTAATGAATCCCAAACTGGACTGTACCTCGAACATAAAGAAGTATTCTTTTAGCTTCTTTCCAATGACTTTCATGTGGGTTTTGTTAGTTCCTAAATCTACCTCAGGCTGAGAAAGGTAGGATCTAGGATAACATCAAACCATGCTTAACCTGGTAGCTAGCCCTACCAAGTCGGGAGAGGGCTCTCTCCTTGTCAATCTCAGCAAAAAATGATCAATGAGGCTTGAGATGACTGAAGTGTAAACTAATTTTAGGCTAGGTATGTGTGCATAAGAGTTTAATTGAGTTTTGTTGTTGCAAATGGAAAGGCAGATTTGGGTCTAGGGAATGAGGCTTAGTTTTGCAGAGATCTCTATGGGGCAAGGTAGGCAAATGATTTGGTACTTCAAATTGAGTGAGATGGAGAGATTTAGACAGGTGAGGAGTTGAAGAGGGCAAGAAAGTCCCAGGAATCCTCTTCAAACAGCTGAAAACATTAATAACTAAAAAAAAACCTAGGTAGAGCACTGCAATTTCAATGGATTCTACCTTTATCCTTGTTTGATTTAGTTAAGATGAAGCAAAGAGAGATGATGGCATACATAAAAAACATGTAAACTTACAATTACAGAAGGAAACACAATACCAAAGCAAGATGCCACATGAATCCAATAAAGGGCTGCAAACCCTAGGCTATTCCTTAGCCAAACTGCTCAAATGTGTATACAATGAAGCTCCAAGCTTTCCCAAAAGTCCAACCTTTGCTAATGACTGAAAAATTACAAGATATAGGCAACCAACAACTCATCCTAGCCTCTAGGGGTCGAGCTCATAAGTTTAGGAGCTGTTCCAACAAATTCTAAACTGAAAACTAAAAAGTAGGCAGTGGAACAACTTGCCTCTAAAAACTAGGGAATTGATTCATTCAGTTGCAAACTACTTTTTCATGGATGAATCTACCTCTATGAGTGAAAATTTAGCATAATTACATCAAAATCCATCAATTCATATTAAATTACATCGTGAGTTTGACAATTAGAAGGATAAAAGTCAAATTTTCAAGAAACTAGGCGGAAAACAGAGTATTTTGGTCAAAATGAGCAAAATTCCTCCAATGCGCCGCACTGATTTCCCTATGCGTAGTGCCTTTTGCAGCTGATTTTGGAGGCCTTCCTGCTATCCAAATTTGCTCCAATTAGGCTTGTTGGAAATTTCTGCCTGTCTACTTTCCAGAACAAGTAGAATTTTTGAATTTGGACTTCATTTGCCCCTCCAAAACTGAGTTCTCCCAACATTGCTTCCTGTGTGTCCAAAAAGGGGCAGAAAGATCATTTTTGAGGTGTTTTTGACCTTTTTGGAAGCTCAAAACCTGTCAAAATTTCTTGGCCATTTGTGAGCATGCATATTTTTCCATGAAAAATCCAAAAATGCTGAGTTTTCCTCAAAAGGAGGTCCCCATCAAAAGCGTGCGCCAGGTGGCGCGGCACATCGAGCAAAAAAACCTGTTTTTTAGGCCAAAAATTTCAAAATTGCAAAAAGTGTCCCAAATTTCTTGAAATTTGGGTTTAGTGTCCTCCATTAAGTACTATGTTGGGCCAAGAAAGCCTCAGCCAAGATCTGAAGTCTATCTTGCTCTTTTCGCTTCCTCTATTCCTTCTTCAACTTGGCCTTCAAGTTCCTGATTCATGCCTTGCAACTTTTGTTTCTCACCAAGTAATGGTAGGCCATGTGCCTCAACATAGTTTTCTCCCTATTGGCCTTCTCTATCAACTTTTCCAAGTGGATATTTGCCCTCTCAAGCCAAGACTCACGATCAACATTGATTTCTTGCTCAAGCGGTGTCAGCTTCACTTTCCTCCTCTTGGCAGCTTGCTGGTTTTCTCATATGTTTTGTAGCTCCATAATGGTTTGCTGATCCTCTAGCTGCTTGTTTCTTTGATCTACATATCTGATTATCCACTTGGCTCTTTCTAGGTTGAGAGACAAATCATGAATGTCTGCTTGTTGCTCCTGAATGATCTCCTTGAGCTTCGAGCTTTGTGAGCCCAAATCAGTGTCATCATCCTGAATAAGAATGAAATCTGTCTCCTACCCTCCTGAAGGCCCCTCATCATGTAATGGCCACTTGCCCTTGTCCTATACCTATCCTGTTGATGGAGGAAGCGAGACCCCTTCCACCCGGGGTGGAGATAGTACTCGCTTTGCTGCTACAAACAACCTTCTAGTGCCCTTTTGGTAGGTGACAAACACTGGCACACTAGCAGTTTGTGTCTCATGAATCTCTTGCTGATGTGAAGTTCCACTTGTCTCATGAAAAGCTGCTGGAGGTACTTGAGGACCTGTGAAGACCTCATGTAAAATGAAATCCTCCCATGAGATGTTCTGTAAACCAAGCTAATGCAAGACCACAATTTTGATTAGTGCAAAATGATATATGTTGTTATACTGTTGTTGGGGAGGCTTCCTGTGCACTAATGGTCATCCTCTCATTGTTCCAGCAAATAAAATAGGGGAGATTCATCATTCTCACACTAGTGAAGTGCATCAACAATATGATGTGATAGGCATATAGGCGAGAAAACCGGCCCTCATAGCTGAAATATTTAATTATGAGTTTCATCAAGGGAGCATAAGTGTATTTCAAATACCGAAAGGGAAAAACTCTACTGAGATGTCTCTGATAACCAGCCTTAATGTAAAGCTCATAATGTTCTCTGTCAATTTGCTGCCTTTTATTTCCACTGCTCACTGACATTTGGAATGCCAGTTTCTAGAGAAATAGTCTCCGGTGTTGAGGTGAATGTCACACTTGCTAAAGTGACTTGGCCATTATGAAGATGGAGCACAAACAACCTGGCCAACTCATGATGGTACTGAACTCTCTCTATCATATCACAGAACTGATAACAAGATTGGTTCTAAAAGCATGTGACAGCAAGATGACAGCCTACAGCTCGGCAAGTGAAGTAGGCTCCTCTCGTATATGTTTACCCCCCTTGTGAGGTCTCCTTGTGCATGCACTTCTCTAGAAGAATCACTGAGTGTTTCCTCATCTCAGTCATAGGAAGGATCAGACTCCATGTTTGCCAATGTTTGAGTTTTCTTAGATGAGTATGAAGAGATTTTATGGTGTCCTAGATTTTTGCTGCCAAGGATGAGAATGTATGAGGGACTGTGGAGGGAAAGTGTATGAGGGGTTTTGGGAATGTTGTTGACAAGTTTTTTGGGGAATAGGGGGTTTAGGGAATAGTAATTAGGATTTGGGACAGCAATATGATTTAGGAATTTTAAACTAGGGTTTTGGGATAGTGAGAGTCAGGGATTTAGGATTAGTGAACTTAGGGATATAGGGTTTAAGGAATGGGTTGATGAGAATGTAATGAGAGCGAGGGAATAAAAGAGTTAATGAAGGATTGAGGGAGTGAAATGGCTAGGAGTGAAATTGGCAGCAAAAAACACAATTTGCAAACCCTATGCAACTGTTTTTTGGCAAGAAATGCAAAGAGGTAGGGTTTTGATTTTTTCTCATTAAATCACCATAAACTTTAAGAGAAACTCATTCATTGGCCGTGGAAGAACTTACTTGAAAACCTGAGGATTGAGCAAATTTTGCAATTTGGGAGAGTTTGTGGGTGAAATCGGGCTTGAAACCCTGTGCGCCGCACCGGTGTAAATTTAACACTGCAGAGAGCGGCCCAATGCGCCGCGCCAGCCCTATGCGCGGCGCCCATGATCCAATGCACCGCGCCCCTGAAACTTGCCAAAGTTGCTGCAATTTTGCTCTTTTTCTCCAACACAACCTTTCTCTTGTTCACTCCTTCTCCTTTGGATGCAAATGAGCTCTTTGAACATGACAAATGGTTTATGTACAAAAGATTTTAATTTTTCACTTATCAAAAACCCACTTTGTAATGTTTGCCTTTGACTTGCTTTTAAAACTCTATTTTTGGCAGTTTGCTTTAATTTTGCCTTTGATGAACTGAATGCTTTGACTTTTTCTTTGCCTTGCAGGTGATGGAGTTGTTGAAGCTTGGCAAGGTGACCAGTGTTTCCACTAAAGTTTTTACATATGAAAAAACTAAAATTACATCAAATTTACACATGAAAACATAAAATACTCTGTTTCTCCTCAAAACATGGTTTTGAGGAAAAATCAATCACTGAGTATGTGATTATGGAAATTATTGGTACAGGAATTTTATTTGACCTCCTCATGCACCTGCTGACCATTATTGAGCATTTTAAAGATCTTAGTAATGAAACCCTAGACCTAATGAGACCTAAAACCCTAAAAATGACTTTTGCAGATTTAAAGACAAGAAATGACTGCAGATGATCTAGACGAATGAAAATGGGCCAGCAGGTAAAGGACATGAGGGAAAATGTATAATAAGCCACTATAGATTATCCATGAACCTAATGGAATGCAGCTGATCGGATGAGAAGCCTAACATGCAATGCAACAAGATAATTTGACCACTGACGGAGGGATGAAGATACCGACACTAACAAGTTTTGCATAAACCGAGCAATAAGACCAACAAAAAAGGAAACGTCAGGATGAGTATGGGTCATATACAAAAGTTTTCCTACAAGTTGATGGTATAAGGTAGCATCAACTTTAGGGGGAGTGCAAGTGACTGAAAGTTGGCTCCAAAATTAAAGGGAGAAGGGGTTGGCTTATAGTCTTCCATGTGAAAATGGCGTAGAAGATCACGAGCATACTTGGACTGGGAAAGGGAAATACCTTCCTTGGATTGCAAGACTTGAAGACCAAGAAAATAATGCAAGTGTCCTAAGTCTGTCATTTCAAACTTCTTTTTAAGGCTGGACTTCACATGGTTTATAAGGTTGGGGTCACCACCAGTAAGGATAAGATCATCAACATAAAGAACAAGAATGATAAGGGACTTGCCCACTTTCTTGGTGTAGATAGTATTGTCAGAATGACACCTAGAAAAGCCAGTTTCTAAAAGAAAGCTATCTATTTTGGCATACCTAGGGGCTTGCTTGAGACCATAAAGGGATTTCTTAAACTGACGTACAAGGCTAGAGTCTTTTTGTATAAATCCAGGAGGTTGATACTTATAGATTTCTTCATGCAAGTCCCCATGCAAGAAGGTAGATTTAACATCCATCTGATGGACTTCCCATTTGAAAGAGGCAACAAGGGAAAGAACAAGGCTGATAGAGTTAATTTTGGCAACAGGGGAGAAGGTTTCAGTATAGTCAATGCCTTCAACTTGTGAAAAACCCTTAGCAACAAGACGAGCTTTATGTTTATCAATTGTTCCATCTGGTCCAAGCTTGGTTCTAAAAACCTATTTGCATCTAACAAGTTTTCGTCCCTTTGGTAGAGGAACAAGATCCCATGTATCATTTGCCAATAATGAACAATATTCTTCATTCATTGTTGCATCCCAATCTGGATGGCTTGGAGCTTCTGTAAAGGTGTCAAGATCATAATTCGCTGAAGCTTGAGTCAATAAAGAAGAGGCTCTATTGAACTGAGAACGTGTACGTCATTGATCTGTAGGATCACGGGCAAGATCCCTACTGCATCCCGAGTAGCACGGACCCATTTCGGAAGCTGAGGAGCTGAAGCAGGATCCTGAGAAGGTGGGGGAGGATTGTCATCCTCGCTTTCATCATCTGAAGAAGAAATATTTTCAAAAGTAGAAGAGATAGAGAGAGGTGGCACACCCGCCGAACTAGGCTCGTAGGCCGATATATTTTCAGCAAACTTTACATCTCTTCTAATGATAACATTTTTGGACTTAAGTGGAATAAGTCTATATCCTTTGACATCTTCAGAATATCAAACAAAAATACATTTTTCACTCTTAGGTTATAATACTTTATGTTTCTCATCTGGAATATGGGCCCATGCTTCACTTCCAAAAGCACGAAAGTGACTTACATATGGTTTAATTGAGCTCCATGCTTCTTCTGGAGTGATATTCTTTAAAACCTTAGTAGGACTGCGATTTATTATGTAATTTGCACAGTTAATTGCTTCTGCCCAAAAATTAAGACTAGGTCCTTTAGATTGAAGCATACAATTAGCCATTTCCTTTAAGGTGTGATTCTTCCTTTCAACTACACCATTTTTTCGTGGAGTATATGGAACAATATGTTGCATTTGAATTCCATTATCAGTGCAAAAGTTGATGAATTTGTTGTTAACATATTCTCCACCATTATCAGATCTTAGCTTAAGAATTTGATGTCCAGGTTGTTTTTCAATACTTCACTCTTGAGTTTTAAGAAGTATACCCTAGTGTGTTTGGAGAAATCATCAATAAAAGTTAAGAAATACTTGTAGCCAAAGAATGAAACAACTAGAAGTGGACCACATAAATCACTATGCACAAGCTATAAAGGGGTTGAGGCATGCCAAGAGGCACGTTTTTCAAAACTGTCCCGATGATGTTTTCCGAGTACACATCCGGAACAAACACCATCTCTGCAAGATACCATGGGAAGACTTGTCACCATATTTTCTTTACATAGGTTCTGAAGAGAGCGATAGTTTAAGTGACCAAATCGCTCATGCCAAAGTTTGCTCACTTCATCATTATGAGCAACAAATACTGAGGGAAGATTTGATGACCCAAAGTTGTGAAACTTATACAACCTTGTAGAATCATCAGCAATGCCAGTAGCTAAAATATTTCTAGGATCTCTTAGGTCCTTAATTACAACATCGTGAGGTGAAAATTCAACGGTTTTACCTTCACCTGAATGAGTTATCTGATATACAGATGGAAGGTTGCAGGATAAGGTTGGAACACATAGTACATTATTAAATTGACCATTGTCTAAATGAATAGTTCTAGTCCCTACAACACTAAGAGATCTATCATCACCAACATATATATTTTTGGTGTTATAATCCTTTAAAGAAGAAAACATGGCTTTGTTTTTGGCCATGTGATAAAAGCTCCAGAATCAATGAGCCATTCATGAGAATGAGAAGAAGAAGACACATTTAGTGCATAATCAGACTTAGATGCTTGACAGCCACATGCAAAAAGTGCTATTCCTGAAGATGAAGTTGAAGTTGAAGAGTGCTCCAAATGGATGTTATGCTTCTTCATTGCTGCTTCCAAGGCTTCCATCTTCTTAAAGCATTTGGATTTGAAGTTGCCATCTCGCTTACAAAAGTTGCAATGTCTATCAGTCTTCTTTGCTTTGCTTTTATTTGCCTTATCATTTTGTTGAATTGATTTTTCATTTTGAGAATGAAATTGCTTAGGACCATTCTTTTTAGGATACTGCTTCATAGGATTCTTTGAATTTGGTTGTTGCTAGGCAGCTAAGTGTTGACGTTTCTAAGTTTGCTTAGTTAAAAACCCTCCATGCACTTCATCCGATTTATTCCTACCCACTTGTTATTTTCCTTAACAAGTTATTTACAATGTAAATACTGAAAATAAACATTAGTGCATGCTCAAGATATTACAGATGAACTAAAAGAAACAAGAACAAACACACCATATGACACCATTGTTTTTGGATTAATGTACCCGGAAAAACCCACTGTGGGAAAACCGATGCAGCTATATGAGGGTTTTCTTATTAAGCAATATCAAAGTACAATTTGGGTGCTGAAACTGACCTACCCAATAGAGAATTTCCTTGGCTGTAATACCTCTCAATTTCTGACAAATCTACTAGTTGAAACCCTGGATAATCCTTACAACAACTACTCAGCACTAATCTGCCCTTGAAACTCCAACGTTAGCCTCTCTCTGGACTGTGTCAGCCCCTCTCTGTCCCACGCTGGCCCTTCGTCACCCCAGATGGGTTTGCATCAGCACTGGGATGCCCTTTGCGTCAGCACTTTGGCCCTTTGCATCAGCAATGCTAGCCTCTCTTAGGCTCTACACAGCTCTCGACTGCCTCTGCGTGGCCCTGCATGAGCCCTGACTGGCTCTGCGTCAGTCTCCTTGGCTACTGCGTTGCTCTCCCAACACTATCTTTGCCTCTCTATACTCAAATGCCCCTCAACTACATCTCCTGATCACTAATTCTATCTCTTTTAGTAAACCCTGCTCTAGAGAATAGAATGACTGATCACTCTGGTGTATTCTCCAAGTGACCCTCAAGTCTCCTTTTATACTTTACCTGTTGACATATCAATGACTGAGATTAAGGCCCTAATCAATAGCTAAGATTAGATCTGACTTGATCCATGTCTTTTGGACCATTCTAACACAGTTTCATATTAATTCCCATTAATATTTTATTTTCCCTAAGTTTAGACTTAGCGACTCCATTAAAAATATTAATTATTTTAATATCTCTTGAATTGTTTGAAATCTATGCAAACCCTTTCTGGGTATTGGTGATTTCATGTGCCCCAACTTCTCCAATAAATTTCGTGGCTAGAGCACATCCGATGCTACTCGAAATCATCACTCCCTCTTAGCGAGGACTGTTCTCTAGCAATACTCCTCACTGAGTATTACTCTGATCATCCGGCATCGGTACCTATGCTGATGCTAGGCTTTCCTGCCCAACATCCTCTGCACTGCTGCCTCCTGTACTGCTGCCCATGGTTCTGCCACTGCCATTGCTGCATCTGTACGATAGCTTCCTCTGCATCCGTGTTGTTGCTGGTTCTTTCTCCCAGCACTGCATCCGCACTACACCTCCTCTCATCATGTTGCATCGTGCCGCCCACTGCTACACTGCATCTCAGTTACTGAGAAGTAAGTAACTCATCTCCCAACTGACCTCCTTGTTGGGCTAGAGACACCCACTGATGCTGAAGCTCCCTCTGTCGCTGACAAGTGCTCCCTCTCTGACCTCTGCGTTGTTGCAACAACTCTCCTGCTTCTCGCATCGTTGCATACTTCTCTGTGTCGTCCTACATTGGTGCAACACTCTTGTGCCTCTCGCACTGCTGCAACACGCTAGACTCATGCTGTCTCGGGATTCCTATAGTGTAACTCTCTCTGGCGTTCCATCTGCATCCATCTCCACCCAACTCAGCCAATCCTGCTACTCCTCTTCAAGGATCCCGTAGCAAGGTCTAATCCAAGGGGCTAGGTACCTCAAGGATCGTGCCCCTCATTGCCTGTAGTCCGCCTGACTACAACTCGACGTCTCCACACTTCCGCTCAAGTGGTGCGTGTGCACTCATGGCATAGTCATCGTCTGTCAAAACTTCCTTCTCTGCCCATGTTGGCGCTGCCTTAGTCTTTGAAGACTCTCCTTTACTCTTCTTAGACACTAGGTCGCATAGTGACTTGGCTACCGACAGTGGAAGCACTTGATCTTGGAGAGATCTTTCTTCTTCTGCTTCTCTTGCTTTCCCTCAAATGCTAGGGCCACATCTTCCTCTTCCTGCTTGATTTTGATCCCCTTGCTGCTCCTACCTGTCTTCAACTACCATTTGATCTCTTCCTGGCGAAGAGCTGCCCACATCTCATCCCAAGGTGGGAGAGTTCCTCTGCCTAGTATACTCTGGACAAATACCTCCCAGTCCTCTGAGACAACATTCAGGGCTATCCTCACCATCAGCTTTTGATCCGTTGTCGCCTTTGTAGCAGTCAACTGATCTCGGATCCCATTCAGTCCTCCGAGGAAGGTGTCAATCGATTCTCCCTTCTTCATTTGATACGACCTCAACTGATTGTCAAGCAGCATTCTTCTCTGCACAGAAGTATGCTGGTAGAGTTTCTTGAGAGCCTCCCACATCTCAAATGCCATTTCCTTCTCGGCTATATGTGGTACTACATGATCCTTGACCTCGTCAAGGATGATGCTCTTGGTCCTCGCCATTGCCTCCTCATACTTGTCATTATCATTGGGGTCGACTGGAATAGCTATTATTACCTTCAAGGCAAAGTTCTTGACACGATTCCTGTCAAGTCCGGATAAAATTCTGGCCTTCCATAGTGCGAAGTTCGATGCTCCATCAAGTCTATCCTGGTCTCTTACTTCGTGTAGTGCCATGATGCTCCTCTACTTCTCTCCTAGAAGTTCTCTATTCGACTCCTCTGAGTCTTTACTTCCCGTCTAGAAGTTCTCTTTTGGACTCCCTCTGAGTCCTGATTTCCCTCCTGGAAATCCTTCTGTCGTTGTCGAGATGCCCCCCACTCTGATCGTCTTATGCAACCGCACCACGGATCCGGGTTCCTCAGCTAGAAACCCTTGGTAGAAACTCCTCTGGCCTTGCTCTGCCAGGTACTGTTCTGACTACAGTACCTCACCAGCTCCACTTTACAATATTTCTTCAACGTTCTAAACCCCAGCAACCTAAAGGTGAGAGCTTCTAGGCTCTGCGCAATCTCGGAACCGCAACCCGGCCTCCTCAGCCAACTGCGTCAGCCTTCCTAGCTACTGCGTGGCTCTGCGTGAGGCTTCTCTTGCCTTCCTTCGCCTCTGTGCTGCCTCTTGCCGGCTCAACCTTGATGACACAGGCACTACATCACCCTTCCGTGTTGCTGCTCTACGAGAAACAACTTCTGTCACGTCGGGACAATTGTTTTCTGCTGCTATTGCTCTGCTCGGCTGATGTCCTTTAGTCCTCTTATGATCTGCAATCACGCTTTGATACCATGTTGAAGTTTCTAAGTTTACTTAGTTAGAAACCCTCCATGCATTTTATCTGATTTATTCCTACCTATTTGTTATTTTCCTTAACAAGTTATTTACAATGTAAATACTGAAAATAAACACTACTGCATGTTCAACATATTACAGATCAACAACTAAAAGAAACAGAAACAAACACACCAAATGACACCATTATTTTTGGATTAATGTCCCTGAAAAAACCAAATGTGGGAAAACCGGTGCAGCTATCTGAGGGTTTTCTTATTAAGCAATATTAGAGTACAATATGGGTGCTGAAACTGGCCTACCCAACAGAGAATTTCCTTGGCAGTAATACCTCTCAGTTTCTGACAAATCTCCTTGCTGAAACCCCGGATAATCCTTCCTACAGCTACTCAGCAGAAATCTGCCCTAGAAACCCCAGCGTCAGCCTCTCTCTAGACTGCGTTAGCCCCTCTGTCCCACGCTGGCCCTACATCACCCCGGATGGATTTGTGTCAACCCTGGGATGCCCTGCGTCAGCCCTTTGGCCCTCTGTGTCAGCAACGCTGACCTCTCTGAGGCTCTGCGCAGCTCCCAGCTGCCTCTGCGTCAGCCCTAGATGGCTTTGCGTTACTCTTCTTGGCTACTGTACTGCTGTCCCGGCACTATCTCTCTGTACTCAAATGCCCCTCAGTTGCATCTCCCGATCACTAATTCTATATCTCTTAGCAAACCCCACTCTAGAGAATAGAATGACTGATCACTTTGGTGTATTCTCCAAGTGACCCTCAAGCCTCCTTTTATACTTTTCCTGTTGACATATCAATGGCCGAGATTAAGTCCCTAATCAACGGCTAAGATTAGATTTGGCTTGATCCATGTCTTTTGAATTATTCTAACACAGTTTCATATTAATTCTCTTTAATATTTTATTTTCCCTAAGTTTCTACTTAGGGACTCCATTAAAAATATTAATTATTTTAATATCTACTGAACTGTTTAGAATCTACCCAAACTCTTTCTGGGTACTAGAGAATCAGAGATCTCATGTGCCCCAACCTCTCCACCAAATTTCATGGCTAGAGCACATCCAATGCTACCCCAAATCAACACTAAGGTTTTCTTAGAAGAGTTTCCAAGATTAAGAAGACCAAAATGTTGTTAAAATTTGGGTACTAGAGTGCAAGTGGTTCCCTAAGGCTTTGATTTTTGGCCTATGGAAAAGTGTCCAAATTTATTTGTACTTTTCTCCTATTGTGACTTTATAAGTGGTAAAGTCAATTTAATTTACAAATGACTTTATAAGTGGTAAAGTTACATTCTAATTTAAAAGTGACTTTATAAGCGGTAAAGTTACATTTTTATTTAAAAGTGACTTTATAAGTGGTAAAGTTATATTTTAATTTAAAGGTGACTTTGCTAAACTCAATGAAGAATTAGAAAGTGAAAAAGTGACTATGGAAATAAAAGGCTAAGTGGATCTTTATTTAAGTGGGTGAGTTAAAAAATAGAAAGTGAGAATTAAATGCACATTTATTTGCATCCCTAGATCTAAATGAATCTCAGCCATTAGATCTTAGAGTAACCCAAAAGGTCATTTAGAGAATAAAAGGAGAAGAGAAGAGGAAAAGATCATTCATTCTTTCATGAACATTTGAGAGAAAGAGAAGAGAGAGCAAGGAGAAAATTTCTGAGCAGTGAGGAAGTGAAAGAGAGAAACAAGAAGACATTTCAACAAATTTGGGCAACAACATTTATTGGCACGCATCCCAAGGAAAAACTGTACAACAGGAGAAAGACACAAAAATCGAGGAAGAGGGACAACAAGTTCTGGGTATGTTTTTCAAGGCTTGCTGTACAACATTTAGTGCTGTTTTCTTGCTGTAAAAATCTCTGTTTTGGCTGTTTGCTGATTGGTACGATTTTCGAGGTGGAGTTCAAGCACAGAAATCGAGATAAGTTGTAATTTGTGATTGCTGGAATTTTTACTGTGTATTTCAGTGTCTCTGTAAAAGCATTTTCAGAAATAAAGAAGAGCTCTCAAACTGGTTTTCTCCAAGAGTTGTAGGGGGTTTTCCCAAGGTCACATTGACCAAAAATCACTGTGTTATTTTCTGTGTGGCTGTCATAATTTTGATGTGTTTTATTTCTACAATTTCAACAGTTGTAAAATCTCTAAATTTGTGTTTTCAGAAAATTATTGTCATTTCCAGATTTTAGAATTTTTATCATGCTTGGATTTAAAACTAAATGCATGGAGTGATAAGGAAAACTAATAATCGGAGTGGGGGTTGAAATTTCTTTAGATGTAAGAGTTTTTCTTGTTCTCTTATTAACATCTTCCAAGAGAAGTCTAAGGGTCTTGAACTTGGACAAAAAAATTTCAATGGTAGAAAAACTATTGGGGTTCAACGTAAGTAACTCATTTTCGAGTTGATGGGCTCTAATTTCATTTTTAATCCCAAAAACTTTAGTGCGCTATTTCATTGCTTCATTAGGGGTGTCAAGTTCTGCGATATGGAATCTAAGGTCTGGAGAAATAGACATCCCATCAACCCACGCGCTTGATCTTGTCTATTTTCCCATTTGGCTGTCTTATCTTCATCTTTAGGTTTGGTTTCTTGGCCCGAGGTTATTCTGTAAAGACTTTTACTTCTAAGTAAATCCACAATGTAGGACCACCATTGGAAGTAGCTAGTGTTGTCAAGAATAACTTGGCATGGACTTTCCATTTTAATAGAATCTGAAGCTGTAGACGTTGAAACTAAGTGTTCCAATGGAAAGATCTTGAAAAATTAGGCAGATTTAAAAAAACGGCTCTGAAAACAGCTTTCGGATGAAGAAGTTATGGCTTTTTGTAATATTCCTAACCCGAAATATTTCTCAAACCCCAGCAAACTCCAACCAAATACGTGCAAATGATATAATAACCCAGAAGTGATAAATTAACAGTGAAACAACATATAATAATGTAAATCGGAAATATAAGCATATACACAAGAAATGCTAAGCCATTTTATTATATTGAGGAATAAAATGAGTACAAGAGGTGATCAGACAGATGGCACCTCGACTTGCACAAGGCAAGTGAAGAAATAGTCTCAGAATAACAAGGAATGGCTCCTCTGCATGGATGCTACTGGAGAATTGTCGTGCCGCTGCTGCTACTAGAAAACAAATAATGATTTGGGGCTGCTCCCCTCCTCGGAAAATGTCGAAACTCTGGAATCGGGCTCTACTCCAAAAACCCAGAAAAACCTAGAAAGCTCTCCTGGAATAGTCGACCTCTGAAAAACGCCCACCTTGGGGATCTGCGTAGTTCCTCAATGCTCTGCATTGCCACTGAAGAAACTCCACCAGAACTCTCCCTAAAACTTTGCCAAAATCCTCCAACATGCAAGGGCTGGTCCCTTGCTCAATCACCCAACATAAATCCTCTTGCAAAAACCCCAATCCAACACTATTGCTAGAAAGAACTGCATCCCTCTCCTAGTGCTGCGCAGCCCTCCAAAACGCTGCTGGAATGCTGATAAAACTACTGCTAAAATGCCAAGAAAATACCTTGCCCGAGTAGGCACTCGAAGTCCCCCGGGGCTAAGGGTGAGATCTTCGAACGTAGACACTTAATGCACTAAACAGTGCTGCAGATTAGCTAAACAGTCAGCGTGCTCAGAAGTCGAAACGACTAGCTCAAAATGCACATTACTGAATGATCCAAAATGAGGGGTTTCCTCTCTATCTTATAGCCTCTGCCTCTCACAATCCCTAGGCTCACCTTCTCTTGCGTGATCTCCTTCTTGTCATGTGTTCCTTCCCTCCTGCGCAGTCCCTCCATGTGTCTGCGTGGGCCCCATTTCTGCGTCCCCCTTTGACCCCCTTGGTTCCCTTTTAAGTCACAACGTTGTGCTACTAGGAAGTGACTTTTTATTCTAAAAGTGAGTTATGTCCCCTGTCCTCACTTTTTTTATTTACAAGTAACTATAGAAGGCAAAAATCGGACAAAATCTAATATTCCAATTAGCCATGGCTAATTAGGAATATTACAGTCTCCCCTGGCAAAATGTTGCTTGTCCTCAAGCAACTAAAGTGATGGATGCTGCAAGATCTTCTCACTCTCCCAAGTGGCATCCTCATCCGGCAAATTCTTCCACCTCACCAAGAATTCCTGGACCGTCCTGCTCCGCAGCCGCCTCTCCCTGGCATCAATGATAGCTTCCGGCTGCAATACCAAATGCCCCTCGTCATCCATGGGTGGTAGCTCATTTGTCACTGTCACCTGCTACCCCAATGCCTTTTTCAGGCATGATACATGAAAAATGTTATGAATCTTGCTGCCTTGGGGCAGCTCCAACTCATATGCAACCTGTCCAACTCTGCATATCACCTTGTATGACCCATAAAAGCGGGGCTTGAGCTTTTCAGCCCCCTTCTGCTTTAGTGACAACTGTTGGTATGGCTGTAACCATAGGTAGACCATGTCCCCTACCTCGAATTGTCTCTCCACCCGACCTCTGTCGACATACAGCTTCTGCTGGTTCTGTGCTGTAGCTATGTTATCCTTGAGAGCTCGGAGAATGTCCTGACTCTCTTGGATCCAAATCTTGGCTCTGAGAGCCTTGCTATCTCCAAACATCACATCAGCAAAAGATAAAGGATGATACCCATATAAGGCATAGAATGGTGACATACCAATGGACATGTGATGTGAAGTATTGTAGTGGTACTCCCCTAGATGCAGCCATCTCAACCGTGCTCGCTGCTGCTCACTGACATAGTTACGCAAGTAGCCCTCTATCCACTTGTTAACTATCTCTGTCTGCCCATCCGTCTGTGGGTGATAACTAGTACTCGGTGTCAACTTTGTCCCCACCAACCGGAAAAGCTCCTGCCAAAACCCGCCTATGAAACGGCTGTCCCTATCATTGACGATGGTCTTAGGAAGACCATGTAGCCTGAAGATCTCTCTAAAGAATAGCTCGGCCATCTGTGCTGCTATATAGTGTGCGGTTATGGCAAAGAAGTGTGCGTACTTCGTCAGTGGGTCAACGACGACAAAGATGTAATCCTTGCCTTGTACCATGGGCAACCCTGTGATGAAGTCCATCGAAATACTCTCCCATTTCCCCTCTGGAATGGGTAGAGGCTGCAATAACCCCGCGGGATGGCTCATCTCTCCCTTGTTCCTCTGGCAAACATCGCACTCCCAGATGTGCTAGAGTACGTCCTCCTTGAGGCCCTTCCATGAGAACCTCTCCCTAATGGCCCTGTAGGTTTTGGTAAAACTCTGATGTCCTACCAATGGTGAATCATGTGATGCTTGGAGTATCTTCTTCTTGATCTGAAACCTGTCAGTCAAGAAGATCCGGTCCCTGTAATAGATGATCTCATCGACCACCCTGTACCTGTCATCTGCCACCTGCCCATCCAGAACCTCACATGCAAACTTGTCCTTGGAGTACTCTACTAAGAGTCAAGCCCTCCAATCGGTATCCAAGCTCATAAGAGACAACGTGGCTGGTCTA
>APFE031405021.1:155286-193104 GCA_000404065.3 Pinus taeda | reverse complement strand
TAAACTAAAGTTTAATTGTAAAACTAAGACATAAACTAAATAAAATCAAAAGTAAAAACTAAGGATTAAATCTTTTTATGTTTTTGGGACTTTTTATTTTTTATGATTTTTTATTTTTTTTAAGTTCTAAATTAAAAATTAGAAAACAAATATAATCTTAAAATTAACAAAATATAACTCTAAGTCAGAAAAAAACGTAACCAAAAAAAAAAACTAAAGATTAAATCCTAAAATAAAAGAAAATGAAATTTAAAATAAGTAAAGCTAATTAAATTCTAGAATCTAAGATAAAATTTAAATCTAATGCTAATTTAGACTAAGAAACAAAAATACAAATGAAATATTTAGCTAAAAGTTTTATACGTGCAGCCTACCAAAGATTGAAAGGAAATCATGATTTTTTTTTTGTTATGTATGTTAGCGCAGTGTGAGGAGGAGGAGCTTGATGCAGGTTGGAGAGCAAGACTGAGACAGAGGATTGAGCTTGCAGGTGAGGGTTTCAGAAATGAAGAAGATGAGCGAAGACAAGGAGGATGGGACCAGGATGTAGGCAGAGAAGGCAGCTGCGTGATGGAGGGCTACACGATGGAATTGAGGGAAGCTGATTTGCTGCAGGTGAAAGCGTGAGTAGCAAGGCAGATCTTCAGCTTTGCATGCAAGAATAAAGGAATTACACACAGATTGCAAAGGAGGGTTGACGAGCAGCATAGATGAATGCTGGCCGTAAAAATGGGAAATGCAGGTAGTAGAACGTAGAGGGATTGGAAATGTTGAAGCTGCATGAGGGAGCTAAAATGTAAATGCAGCAGGGGGTGAGATAAAGAAGAATCGGGAACGCAGAGATGGGTGAGGACAGGGATAGCGTGGGCATATTGTTGAGAAGTCGACAGCGTGAAGCTGGGGACAACTTGGAAAGGCTCCGATTGCAGGAATGTGACAGCAAAGAGGCTGCGATCCTTCCAAAAAAAATAAAATTTAAATCTTTTTTTTTTTTTTTTTTTTTTAGGGCAGCAGATAAATTCAGTGGAATAGGGTGGGTTTTTTTGGCCAGTGTAGATTATGGCAGTTTGATGGGTTATGCCTGGAGTAGAGGAAAAGTGACTGCGAATTTGGCTTTGGAAAACAGCGTGTGAGCCAAGGGGTTTGATTTGCAGCAGGGCGAGAGGAGTTGAAAATTCTAGAAAACCCCAAGACAGCATACACAAATCATAATTTTCTACTAGAAAAATGACTTTATGCAACATAAAGACTGAAAACCCATGAAGTAGATAGGAGAACTTCCACTAGACCCTCTAAATATTTTCCAGAAATCTTAATAAAATTTTTAACTCGCTCTTTTTCAGATTTCTTGAAACCCTCATTAAAAAATTTTAGATCTAAAAATGAATGACTTTAAAACCCTTGGACTGTAATATTGCTAGTTGATATTCTTGGAAAGCAATTTTAAATGAAACCCCAGCAGACAGATTGCTTGGAGAGTCTCGAATTTCTTCAACAAAAAGGATGCAAGAACTAATCTTGAGGCCAGATCTTACCCTCCAAGGCTTAGATCTGGCTTCAAACAAAAAATTCTCCTCAGACCTATAACCTGCAACCTGTTAACAATGAAAACAAACAGTTAGAATCTGAAAATGCAAAAAATAAATGAAACCCTAAAAAAACCCTAAGAACCAGCTAAATAATTACAGTATTTACAAACTAAAGGCTCTAGGTAGCCAGATTTGTCAATATGCCACAAAAATATTTTCAAAATTTTAAATTTAATGTGAGGTACTTCATAAAACCCTTCATGCATCTACAACAAAAAATTCTAATGATAAGCCCAGGATTAAAACTGGTTGGGCTCTTTCAGAAAACGCAATCCGGGAGTTGGTTGGTTCAGTTGAGAACTTCCCCGAATCCCCAACAAACTCAAAATTAAAGATATCCTGCACAACTTAAATCAACCATTAATCATAGAGGGAGAAAACAATAGTGAAATCCAAATCAAATGGAAATACTTGCCATTATATTTCAGAATCTAAACTATCATTCAAATCCCAAAGATCAGACAAGATACCTGTGCCTAAATTAATCTTCATCAAGCTATTTTCAATGGTTGAAAATAAAATTATGTAGAAAAATAAAAGATCTTACAGCGTTTCCAGAAGAGTAACACCATCAAGATTTCAACCCCAAAGTCTTCCTTTATTGCACAAAAAATGACTACAAGAGAGAGCTTCCTTTAGCACCAGACTCAGATCCAATCCGATCTCAAATGACCCCTAGCACCCTATTTAAAGAAAAAATTCCCAATGGCTAGTTCGAGTGATCCATGTCAAACTAATCTCGACTGTCGATGAGGATCAAGATTTCTTTTAATCTCATCCGTCGAATTTTTAAATGCATTTTAATATATTAACAAGTAAAAATTATGCATTTATTTACTCAAAAATTTGACTTATTATTATTTTATTATTTTATTTTATTTTTCAAAATTTTTTATTTTTAAATTTTATTATTTTATTATTTTTTTTAAATTTTATTATTAATTATTATTATTTTTAAATTTTAATTTATTATTATTATTTATTATCTTTTATTTTTTATTGTTTTTTTATTTTTTATTTTTAAATGGATCCTCGAACTTAGCCTTTGGAAAAATTTCCTAGGACCTAGGACTTAGGACTTATGAGGGGATTTAAACATTTTCTAACCCTCAAGACATTTTACATCACGACTTTTACAATTTTACATTTCAAGTGGGAAAACCCATTTGACATAGACCCTCATGGACCACCCAGTTCTGCGACCAAATATAATCTAGCAGATCAACACACTAGGATTCCTCTAAGATTCTAATGACAAAATTCATTCTGACTTTGGGGTTAGGCTGAAGGAAAACTCTGCCGATCATGGATCGGTGAGACAAAAAACCTTCCGGAATGTAGATTATCACTAGATAATTAGGTCCACCTAGGCAATTTACATACATGACTCAATTCTGCTAAGATTATTTACAATTCACACATGCAGACTGGGTTTACAACATAACATGATCAGGTCGACGATGATTGTCGAATGGCACGGACATGTCGATTAAGTGCTATTCCTTTTGCGAAAAAAGGGGGCGTACTGCTATGGGAAGTTGACATGTAGTGGTCAACAAGGTGAAGCCGTCACCTTGGAGAATTAGTTGAAGCAGAATGCCTTCAACTGATCTCATTATAAGAGATGATCTATGCTCAGATCTAGATAAGTCAAAGTGTTGACTTCTGTTGTAAATGTACTATACCTCTCTCTCTGCTGAACTTTGAAGAACATAAAAGAAGAATTGATCAAGGGTTTCCCTACATTGTGGGGTTTGTCCTTGGCTAGCGCCACATCTTGTGTCCTCTTATCTTGGCTTGTCTTCTGTGATTTATATTTATGTTCTATCTGCAGTTTACTTTAATGTTGTTGTGATTGCTAATCTGGAAAAGATATTGAGCTAATTGTGAAAATTGAAATAAATTGCTCTAGCATAGAACATACCTAAACTTAACAGTATAGTTGTGATGCGAAGTTGTTCAAAGCTTGGATGAGCTAGAATATTTTAGATGTTATAGATTTGTGTAAGACAGTTGATGTGGAATATGAGACAAAAAAATGCAAATGCTATATAGGGCATCTACATTTAAGAAGAGTGAATAAACATGTTGATAAGTAAATATAAAAATTAATGATTTTTATTACAATCCCCAAATCTTGGCAGCTTGTCTATATTTATGGCAGTCACCAAACACATTTATTGCAGACCAACTTCTGTGTAATAGCCACTACACATGCATTAATGCATACCAACTTATGTCATTAATGCAACCATCCTATTAAAGCCTTATAGATTATTGAAGCACAACTCATGTAAAACATTCAGGATAAATATGTCAAAACCCTTGAACAACGATTTATTCCCCTGCAAATGTAATTGCATTAAAGGTGAAATGTTAAAGCCTTAATCATTGATTTAGTGCGTGTGATGTGTTATAGCATAACTCATGTAAAAATTTCAAGATATGGGTGCCAAGTGTGAAATTTCCAATTAATTATACACAAGTTAATTTATCAGCTGAAAGTAATGAATAAAAGCATAAATAACACCTTTCACCAAATAAAATTTTCAACGGAATACACGAGAAACCAATCACACAAATAACACATATTTTGGACAAACGTCTCAGGAAAAACCCCAAGAAGGGGGAAACCGTTGTTCAGTCTAAGGGTTTTATTATTATCTTCAACAAATATGCTATTGAGAAATTACATTAACTGCTCTGGCAAAACTCCGACAAATTTATCTTCACCACTGCTGATCAAATCGAACAAGGAAAACCCCATGACTTCCCTTTTGCAAATCGCATTGCCTCTCTGGCAAATCATACAATGTCCCAAGCAATTCACACTCCTTCCTGGCTAACTCGCACAGCCTCCTGACAAAATCACACTGCCTCTGGAAAGCTCATGTGACCTATAGAAAATTGTTTTGGCAACTCGCACTACCTCCAAAAAATAACTCTGCCTCTGCAAATACTAAAATGGCCAGCAAAACTCCCTTTGAAACTTAGAAGCTAGAAGTCTTCTCGGATTAAGCATAAACTGTACAAAGCTTTCCTCAATTACTGATGCGGAAACGCTCCTGGTGTCTTACTAAAAACTCATCCAACTGGAATGATCTCCAATGCTGCCCATTGATTCCCTTTATAATCTCTCATTCACAAATGAATGGCCATGATTAGAAGTTAACATGATCCAATGGATGGCTAAGATCAACTTAGAAACTTTCAAGAAGTTTCTAGAGGCAAATCGACCTTATCTCAACGAATGTCAATTAGTTAACCACTTTCCCTAAGTTTTAACTTAGGAAGTATTTAAATATCACTAATTGAATTAATTAAGACATTTTCCTTGGGTGATATTTAGGAAAGTTTACATGGGCTTGGACATAATTAATTTCTCTGTGTTTCTAGCCTTAGTGACACCTCTCAAGGCTAGCTCGACTTGACAAGTAATTGTTCATATCGGAAAAAAATCTCGTACCCCTTGTCCTCCATGGCTAAGACTGCTAGAAAGCTCTTTGTCAATCCTGAAACATACAATACCTTTGTCACCTCCAAGCTCCAAAGGTTCTCCTAGCTATAGTTGAAATTGGATAGTCCCAACCCTCTCTATTGCATGTGAAAATTCCTCAACAGGAATCCCTACTATAGCACACTGATGTTACCTCTCCTACTTGTTTAAATCATGCAAGTTATTTACTGTCTTCTACAGTAAATATCGAAGAAAATACATTTGCAACATTGACTTAATTAATATATATGCGGAAACAAAATACTGAGTAAGAAAGAAAACTACAACACATAAGATAGTTATTTTTGGACAAATAGTCCCCGGTAAAACCCAATGTGGGAAAATTGGTGCAACAGCTCTAAGGGTTTATTATTATGCAAGAGAAATCCTAAGTACAATTCTAGGATGCTCAACTAGCAATCCGATATAGAGAGAATATTGAACAAAATATTGGTGAAATGATCTCACCCTGTCACTGGAGAATCAGTGACTGATCCTTCTACTTTGGAGGCCTTGTGTCACCCTTTGCGTGGCCTCTGCACAAAACTGTGTCACCTTGGGCAACTTCTGTGTCACCCCTCCTGGGTATTATGTTGCCTCTCCTCTAGATGCTCTGCTGGCTGAGAAATCGACCTTCTGCCTCCCAGATGTTGGAAATACTGAGAGGGGTGAATTAGTATTCCTTAGCAATTAGCACTTTTTAAATCTTTCAGGGCATTAGTTAATCTTCAATTATTATTAATGTTTATGCAATAAAAATAGAACACATTAGGCACAAGAATCTTAGGTGGAAAACCCCCTCCGGGGGAAAAGCCACCGAACACTTTTCTAATAAATTCTTCATTCTTTAGCCCCAACTGAAATGAAAGTTACAACTTCCTAGAATTCTAGAAAAGCATTCTTCTCCAACTCCCACTAGAAGGACGCCCCAACACCCTGGTTTCTTCAATAGTCAACTAAATGGATGCCCCAACACTTTAGTGAGCTTCAAGTCGCCCTAGCACCACCCTACCACCCTGAAGTGTTTATAGGCCCCAACTTGTAGGTTGCTTCATGCACCTGCCTAACACCACCCTACCACCCTATAAAGACAAAAATTAAATACAAAAGTGTGGACTCCTGTACCAAGGACAATGATCCATGATACAATATGATTTACAATGATTTTGACCGAACTCCCAATCACACTATGACCTGCAACCCAACCATGACATCATCCCAACAAAGACTCTTATACCTCCCAATAATGCCTTTTTGACTCTAGGCAGATTGACTCTTTTACAATAATGTCTCTTCCAATGGTGACATTTTTACAATTGACTCTTTTACAACTTTACAATGATGACTCTTGGCCTTGACACTTCTTCACAATATACGAATCGCTGTCATGTCTTCAAAGGATTTCCCGTTGCAATGCTTCCTTTGATTTAATACTTCTCTTGAATTCTTGCTTGAAGTTGTACTTGAATCTTCTCCTACTTGTATGCAAAATTTTCCTGACGAAACCAATCCCAAAACAAAACAAAATACCCTTCAACTTACCTTTGCTTGCAAAACACATGAAAGTGCTCAATAATGAATAAATACAAATTAAAATTACAATGCGTACCTGAAGTGTGCTTGTCACTTTTGTTGTTGACTTGTAGTAGTAGACAAAGACTCCCACTCTTAATATAGGCCTGGACTCTATGCAACACTGTATCCAAATTGACCTAAAGATATATACAATAGAAACTAATGACAGACCCTAGACTTTTGATGGACCAAGTTCTAAGTACAACAACAGAGACCATTCTATTATCTATGAAAAGACAAGTAACATGAACTTACGACATCATATAGATTTAGCAGACTTGATGTAGCATCAAATGTGTAGTATCAAGAATAGGACATTTGAAATGTGGTATCAAAACTAACTATGACATATAGAGACATAGAGATACATCCAAGACCCTGTATATAATTACGTTTCCTACAAAAACATATGTCAGAGATGATACACATATTTCAAATGTAAACACTAATCATACATACCTTGCTATAGGAGACTTACCCTTGACTGTTGATGTGTGGTCCTTACTGCAGTGATCCTTGAATGCATGCTTTTTCTTGCCTGCTAGGAGCTCAATATAGAATCTGTTGTATCTATGTAAATTCGGATCTTCAGGGTCTGAAATTTCATCCTATGGTAGCCTTCTGAGTCCTCTTTCCAATCCCACAAGTCTGATCAAGATTCGATTCTTCAAGAAAGAGTTATGCCCAATCTCCCACGATAACTTGATTATAGACTCGTTCAGTAGAGAGAATTGTATGAAGTGCCACGTGTCATTGTTGCAACCTTCGGCCCTGAAAACGCTACTCAACAAACTACAGTCTGTCCTCTTTCTGTGACTATTTACGAAATTTGAATCCAATGCTCAGAGAGAAAATTATGATGATTTTTCCAACACTACCTGTTTGACATGGAATTCGGGAGCCTGCAAAAACCCTAACTTCCTCATATCATATATCCAAAAATATAGCGAACCAAGATCTAAAATTCGGTCAAGAGGTTCATCAAGATTTTGGCTCAGATGGGTTTTAAGTTCAGCTTTTGAAGCTTCGCAGAAAAAAAGTTATAGTGAAAATGCCACGATGACCTATTTGAAGCCACAAAATCCCAACTAGAGGAGGATATGAGGGTCACTATTTATATGAATGGCTTGAGTTGAGAGGATCCTCAACAAGTGAATGTTCGAGGGATTTTAGGAGCAAAAAAAAAACATTATTAATTATTGACTATTCAATTACCACAACCAATTATGAGTATCATGCCACAACTCCATAGGGTTTAGCCCACTAACTGGGGTTACTAACTTCAAACATGAATATCTCTCAAATTATGAAGAATTACATGGCATGCAATTTATCAACCGAAACATCTTGATGAGTAGAATCCATATAGAAGATCCTTGACTAAGAATAGAGTAAGTTGTCAAGTCAAAATGCCCATGCAAGATCCGGGTAGCCCTTGGTGTTGCTTGGGTTGACATCAATGACAACCACTAATCAATACCAGACTCACACCCTGGCTTTCGACAACTGAATGTCGACTTCCCTCATTAGGAACTCGACTTCCCCTCAATGACTGCGCTGCCTTTGTGTCAGCACTATGTAGGCCAGCGTCAACCTTCCTCTGGATGTATTTCTCTTCTCTCTCTGCTTGGTACTCTTTGGAAATTCCTTCTCACGGATTTTCATTGCCCCTCTGTTGCAAGATCTCCTCAATCGATTTTCCTCCTGAGAACTTTTCACTTCAGAAAATCAATTTTCTCAATCTCTCTGCGTGGTTTCCAAATGACCCTGAAGCCACTTCTTATATCTTCCTGTTGGACAACCAACGACCTAGATTAAAACATAATCAAAGGCTCACATCGTTTTGGTTTGATCTGTGGCTTTTTATAGAAGTTTTACCCCTGATTAGATTAATACCCATTAATATTTTAATTTTCCTAAGTTTAGACTTAGGAACCCCATTAAAAATTGTATTTATTTTAATAAAATCACTTTTGGGTGGAATTTCCCAAAACGCTTCCTGGGTTCTTTGGAATATTGGTGCCCAAGCCTCCTTGCAAAATTTCAAGCTTAGAGCACATCCAATGCTACCCCAAATCAACAATCCCTCTAGCGAGGAATGTGCTCTAGAAATACACTGCCTCTCTGCATGCTGCTTTGACTTGAAGCATCGTCCCTGCGCTGCTGATGTCTAACATACTGTCCACCAATCACTGCACTGTTGTTGCTACTGTACTGCTGCCTTTGACACTACCATTGCCAATGCTACATCTGTATTGTAGCTCCCTATCAAATGATGCATCTGCTATGCTACTAGCACTGCCACTGCTAACACTGCATCTATACTGCAACTCAGTTGCTGAGAGAAGCAACTGAAAACATCCAAAACTGGACAAGTATCTGTTGATTTGGGGTACCATTGGATGTGCTCTAGCTCCAAAATTTTGTGGAGGGGCTAGAATACATTAGATCTCCAGAGATTAGAAATCGTTTGGAGAAAATCCACCCAGATGAGGAGTTATTAAAATAATTAATATTTTTGATGGGTTCCTAAGTCTAAACTTAGGAAAATAAAAATATTAATTGGTATTAATAAGAATATGGGTGAGAAACTTCTAAGTGATGAGGATAAAGTCTTTTTTAATCTTAGCCGTCGATTAGAGATTAGATCACGACCATTGATTCGTCAACAGGAAAAGTACAAGAGGAGGCTTGAGGTTCAGTTGGAGATACACAAAGAGATCAAAGAGTTCAATTTTTCTGGGGCGTGATTTGCTGAGAAAAGTCGAGCTAAGTGATCTGAGTTGCAGTGGGAGGGCCAGTTCGGCAGAGGGACTTCAGTCTAAGGCCAAGGATACATAGCAGAGAGACAGAGCAGTAGCAGGAGAGACAACGCAGCTCCAGAGAGGGTGACGCAAAAGCTAGAGGGGCTGACGCAGTTCCTTAGATGCAACACTAGGGTTTTCTATGGGGCAGAGAGAGCAGCAGTTCAATATATCGACTTATGAGCAAGGGAGGCTCACTAGGAGGGTGATGCAACTCCTAGAGGAGGTGATGTAGTTCCAACATAGAGCTTGGAGTAGCCATTGCTGCCTAGCACTAGGAACGACAATTGTTATATGTGGGGTTTGATCATACATTTTGTTGGAATTGTCAAAATATCTGTCTCTGGATAAATGTACTTTTGCCAGGTTTATTCTCTGTTGGGTGAGCTGGATTTGGCACCTTAGTTGTATTAAGAAATCTGCTTAATAATACAATCCCTATATATGCTGCATCGGTTTTCCCAAATTAGGTTTTTATGGGGACAATTGTCCAAAAATAATGGTGTCCCTTGTGTGATTGTCTCAGTTTATTTTAGTTCATGATCTGTATGTATGTGTGTTTTGAAATAGTTTTTTCATCGCTATTTAAATAATTAAATATCTTGTTTAATGTAAAGATCAAGTAGGAGACAATAAACTAGGGATTGCAGTAGGATTTCTGATGTGTAGATTCATAAATTCTCACATGGTATCAGAGCATTGTAAATCATAGCAGACTGAAGACACCAGACGAGAAATCCAGAGAATTTGCTGCAGAGAAGCAGTTGTCCCGAGTGACAGCGCTGTTTCAGAGGCAAAGGAGTAGTGGCAGGAGTGACGCTAAGGATCACGCAGTGCCTGTGTCAGCATTTCGAGCCTGTAGAGGGTGATGCAGAGCTAGAGAGGAGCCCATGCAGTGACTGCATCAACTCTCTAGGCTAGCGCAGGGCCTGAGAGGCTCAATTCAGTCAGCTGTTGGGGCTGGAGAAGCATTGCAGATTCGATCAGTGGAGTTGGTGGGACGTTGTTTCTATTGGTGTAGAACAATGTCTGTGGAGACAGAGTTGAGGTAGAGGGAGTCACTGCCTTGACAGAAAATCTAGCCATAGAAATCTAGATATGGGTTGTAGCAGCAAAGGAGGATTGGAGAGGAGTGATTTGACATTTGGCCAGAGGATTTCTATGAAGGAAATTAGGACTCAAAGGTAGTCTGGAGGAGCTTGTTCCTTAGAGGGTTTCTTACGCCAAAGAAATCCAGATCCAAGTCTTGCTAGATTGACAACAGGAGAGGGAGAAGAGAACTAGTGCTATTTTGTAGAAGAGATGGCAGTGAATGGGTTGAGGGATCAGGACAGATTGGATGGAGCATCCAATTTTGTCATTTGGAAGGCCAGGATCCTGGCAATCCTAGATAAACATCACATCAAGGACTATGCCTTGAAGGTAGTTGTTGTGTCGGTTGATGCTGATCCGATGAAGAAGTACGAGGACGCCCAGGCTAAGGCCAAGTGCATGATCCTAGATGGTGTCAAAGATCATGTAGTACCACATATTGTTGAGAAGGAAACAACAAGGGAGATGTGGGAGGCGCTGACCACCTTGTACTAGGGCTTTTCCGTCCAACGGAAGATGCTATTAGAAAATCAGCTGAGGCAGTACCAGATGCAGAAGGGAGAAGAGATCGATTCCTTCCTTCTCAGGTGCAAGGAATTCACGACCAGTTGACTTTCGTGGTGTCTACACTAGATCCTGAGTTCATGGTCAGGACTGCCTTGAATGCAGTCACTGAGGACTGGGAGACTTTTGTCCAAAGTATCTTGTGCAGAGCGAGTCTCCCTAGTTGGGAGGAGATGTGGGCAGCTCTTTGACAAAAAGAGCTCAGGAGGTTGACCAAGATAGGGAGTAGCAACAAGGGAGCTTGGGGCAAGAAGGAGGAGGAGGATGCAGCTCTCGCATCATCAGGACATCAAGGGAAACATAAGAGAAAGAAGGACATAACCAAGGTTGGATGCTTCAGTTGTGGGGAACTGGGACATTATGCCACTCAGTTCCCCTGAAAGAAGGGCAAGGCGGAGGCTTCTGACTCAAAAGTTGCTCTAACGAAACTTGACAAGGAAAGCGAGGATGATGATTGTGCCATGAGTGCTCATGCACCTCCAGAGAAGAGGTGGGGCGATATGGAGTTGTAGTTGAGAGGACAATATGATGTGCAAGATCCTTGAGGTGCCCAAACTCTTGGATAACATATGGCTACAGGAGCCCTTCAGGACAGTAGCATAATGATGGGTGTTGGTTTGAGCAAGGTGTGATGGAGCGATAGTGGTAGAGCTAGAGTGCCAAAGTCTGAGGTAGCACAGTGGATGTTGTAGTAGTGTGAGAGGCACAGTGTAGTTTGCAGTAGCGCATTAGCAGCAGAGGTAGCTTCAGGATCATGAGGCATCCATATTGACCAAGATGTTAGTTTTTGGGTGAAGTTTCAGTTGCTTACTTCTTAGCAACTGAGTTGCAGTGCAACAATTAGCAGTGGCAGTGCTATGGGCATAGCATGATGCAACATTTTGTGAGGGAGCTGTAGTACAGATGTAGCAGTGACAATGGCAGATTCATGGGGAACAGTATAGGCAAAAGTAGTGCAGTGGATGAAGGGCATCAGGGCAAGCATCAACAACATAGAGGACCGATGCAGTGGATCAGTGTAGTACTTCTGTGGAGAAGTATTACTAGAGCAAATTCCTCACTAAGAGGGAGCGTTGATTTTGGGTAGCATCGGATGTGCTCTAGCTCCGAAATTTTGTGTAGGGGCTAGAACACATGAGATCTCCAGAACCCAGAAATCGTTTGGAGAAATTCCACCAGGATGAGGAGTTATTAAAATAATTAATATTTTTAATGGGTTCTTAAGTCTAAACTTAGGAAAATAAAAATATTAATGCATATTAATAAGAATATGGGTGAGAAACTTCTAAGTGACGAGGATCAAGTCTGTTTTAATCTTAGTTGTTCATTAGAGATTAGATCACGACCCTTGATTCATCAATTGTGAAAATTCTATCACTGCAGCAACTGGTTTAGTTTTCCTACTTATTCCATAATAAGTTATTTATGAAATTACTTCAATAAACATTAAAATAAATATTGTTGTAGATATCACACCGTAATACAGAAACAAACATATGCACAAGAATCAACACATTGACACAGTTATTTTGGACAACAGTCCCCGGAAAAACCCTATGTGGGAAAACCGGTGCAGCAAGGGAGGTTTTATTATTCAACAATTCTTTAGTACAACAGGGTGCCAAACTAGCTTACCCACAGAGAGACAAAAATTCTCTAGCACTTCTCCAAATCCAGCGTCAGCTCCGCTGACCTCTGTGTGGGTCTCAGATCCTCTGCGTCAGCCCTGGGCCTCTCTGCATCACCCACGCAGGCCCAGTTAATGACTGCGTAGTCTCCTGCTGCCTCTGCATCTACCTGAAATGCCCTACGATTGCATCTTCTGCCTCAACGTTGATCTCTAGTGGCTGATCCTGTCTCTCTGTTCCGTACTTACTGCCTCCTGACTGCTCATCAGACCGCTAGTTCAATTTCTCAGCTAACCCTGCTCTAGAAATTAAACTAACTGGTCTCCCTCAGTGCGTTCTCCAAGTGACCTTCAAGCCTCCTCTTATACTTTTCTCGTTGACAAATCAACGGTCGAGATTAAGTCCCTAATCAACGGCTAAGATTAGATCTGGCTTGATCCATGACTTTTAGACCATTCTAACATAGTTTTATATTAATTCACATTAATATTTTATTTTTCCTAAGTTTAGACTTAGGGACTTCATTAAAAATATTAATTATTTTAATATCTCCCAAACTATTTAGAATCTTCCCAAACACTTTCTAGATATTGGAGATCTCATGTGCCTTAGCATCTCCACCAATTTTCGTTGCTAGAGCACATCCATGCTACCTCAAATCAACAATCCCTCTTAGCGAGGCTTGTGCTCTAACAATACTCCTCACTGAGCATCACCCTGATCATCCAACATCGGTCCCTGTGCTGATGCTAGGCCTGCTGTTGATCATCCTCTGCACTGCTGCCCATGGCTCTGCCACTGCCACTGCTGCATCTCTATGTCAACTCCCTCTGCATCTGTGTTGCTGCTAGTCCTTTCTCCCAACACTGCAACTCCCTCTGCATCTGTGCTGATATCACTCCCATTTCTACTTTGTCCTTCCAAGGGCCTTGGTGAGGATGTTCGCCACCTGCTCTTCCGTAGGAGTGTAGCTCAACTATACAACTCCTTGTTGGACACAGTCTCTAGCAAAGTGACACAGGATATCAATATGCTTCGACCTATCATGAAACACTGGATTCTTAGAGAGCTTAATGCAACTCTGATTGTCGCACATGATCCTGGTGGCCTCCATATTCTTTCTGAATTGGTTCACCACCAATTTTCTAAGCCATATGGCCTCACACAAAGTTGTGCTTGCTGCCATATATTCTACCTCAGATGAGCTCAGAGCCATGGACTTCTATTTCCTACTGCACCAGGAGGTCATTCTTAATCCAATGTTGAAACAGTACCCAAAGGTACTTTTTTGATCCACTAAACTTCCTGCCCAATCTGCATCAGTAAATCCACTCAACCTGATATCCTTACCTTTAGTGTACAAGAGCCCATAATCGATTGTTCCCTGTAAATACCTGAGAATGTGTTTGGCTGCTGCTGAGTGTGCCCTCTTTGGTTCCACGATGAACTGACTGAGGGTGTTTACAGCGTAGCAAATGTCTGGTCTGGTATTGACTAGATACATCAGGGACCTGTTGTCGCACAGATTGTCTGGAGAGCGCGACAATGCTCAGATCGAGGGTTGTCACCCTGGTCGCCAATCTCTCCGTTTAAGCCGTCTCTCGAGGCTAAGGGGGGTAGACTCTATGGGATAAAGGAAGACCAACTATGGACCAGTTGAGTTGGGAGACACAGCAAGGCAATTTAGCACCTAATTGATTTTAGAAATTAATGTACCAGTGCCTTATGGAGTTAATGATTAAATGATTATTTATTAAATGTTGCAGAAATATGAACCTTGTAAAACAATCATTTATCATCAAATACGCCAAGCAATACAAGCTATTCAATAAACTCGCAACACTTTAATAATGATCCAGCAATTAAATTTCCAAAAAATCAATGCTTTAAATGACCATAAAATTTAAATGCTAATCAGTCCATGCAATGATTCACCACTTTTCAATAGTTAATCTTTAAATAAACATTTAAGCGTATTTAACTATAGAGAAGTGGAACATAAATACCACAAAAGACAAAAATGAACTTTCAATATTTTAGTTAATCCTTTTCAAATCTTTTTAATTCTTATAGAAATTCTAAGTTTAAAATAAAACAAAACTAAAGTTTAAAAATCTAAACTATAGGACAAAATTCTAAATAAAAGCCTAAGGACTAACTTTTTATGTTTTTTGGGATTTTTTATTTTTTTATTTTTTAATGATTTTATTGAATAAAACAAAGCTAAAGCTAAAAATATCTAAAGATGACTAGAACTTAAGCAAAAGTAGATAAATAAAAAGTCTCTGAAAATCATTTTTTTTTCTACATACTATATAAAAAAAAGAAAACATACGCTAACTAAATTAGTCTATACTAAACTTAAGATCAAAATCAAGAAAGAATGAACTAAAGCTACCACTAACCCCTGATCAGATATTATATATATATATATATATATATATAAGTGAAAATTTAAAATTTGAACAAATAAAACTAAAAAACTATAATTCTAGAACTAAAACTAAACAAAAATGCGTTACCCTAACTTGCGTATAACAGAATAGAAAATTCAACGCTTTGTTTTGTTTGCAGGCTCGATGAAGTTTGTCGGCAAAGAGGGAGCAGCGTGGAGGGTTTTCGACCTGCGAGTTTGCTAGAGGATTGACAACAATGTGATATAGGTTTGGAGCAACAAACGGAGGACGTAATGGATGGGCAACAACAATGACAGATGAAGGGGCAACAATGGAGGCCAAGAGTTATGCGTGAGGGAAGGAGTGAGTGAATATGCTGTAAGTTTAGACGTGGGGGGGAGTGATTTCGAAGGTTGCGTGGAGGAGAGATCAAGTCGAAAGAGAGATGCGGAAACTTGGACGACGGATAGAAGGCGTGAGGAGCTCGAGTGAGGGGTATGAAGTTCGATACAGATGCAGACAGGCAACAGAGATAGGTTTCGAAGGTTGCGTAGGTGGGAGAAAAAGACGTGGGGTAGGAATGGAGGCAGGAAACACGCAGACAGGTAGCGTGAGGGACTTTGAGAGGATGCAGCGTGGAGGTGACTGCTATTTGGCATGGAGAAGACGATTGAAACTTGCACGACGGAGCAGTTGTGATGGATATGGCTGCGTGAGGAGGCTTGCATTAAAAATTGAGAGCAAACACGGCAGCGTGGGAGAGCTTGCTGCGATGAGGATGGTTGCGGGGTCTTATAAAAATTGGAGCAGGGCTGGAAACCTTGAACCTTCTTAGTAAATTTAATTTAGAGATAAGCTGCTTAGGACTTAAAACCCCATGAAATTTTGCAGATCTGAAGTAAATATCCTTGCCAGAACTGATCCTGAGGCCAGATCTTACCCCCCAGGGCCTAGATCTGCTTTGGACAAAAAGTTATCCTCCGATCTGCAACCTGCAATAACAAAAACCGAACACTCGAAAATGAAATGTGCAAGAAATAAAACTAAGAACCCTAAAACCAACTAAACAATTACAATATTTACAGCTCAGAGGCTTTGAATAGCCAAATTTGTCAATATGCCACAGAAATATTTTTAGAATTTTAGATTTACTATGAGATGCTTCAGAAAACCCCTCATGTATTCAGAAAAAAATTTAAATGATAAGCCCGGGATTAAAATTGGTTGGGCTTTTCAAAAATTTGCTTTTCGGGAGTTGGCTGGTTCAGCGGAGAACTTCCCCAAACGCCCATTGATTTTCACAGTCTAGATTTTCCTTCACCGCTCACTTCAACTATCAATAAAGAGGGAAAAACAATACTAAAATCCAAATCCAATGGAGATACTTGCCATTATTTTCAGAAATTCTATCACCATTCAAACCGTAGTGACTAAACAAGATACCTGTGTTCAACATCACTCTTCATCAAGCTATTACCAATGGCTGAAGTTAAATTTATGCAGAAAAATGTAACATCTTACAGCATTTCATAAGAGTAACACTAGCAATATTTTCAACCCCAAAGTCTTTCTTTATTGCACAAGAAAAAGATTACAAGAGAGCTTTCTTTAGCACAAGACTCACAGATCGAATGATCTCAAATGATCCCTAACACCCTATTTAAAGGAAAAATTCCCAACGACTAGTTCGAGTGATCCATGTCAAACTAATCTCGACCATCGATAAGGATTAAAATCCCTTTTAATCTCATCCGTCGAAATTTTAAATGCATTTTAATATATTAAGGAAATTAAAACTTTGCATTTATTTTCTCAAGACTTTGACTTATTATTATTTTATTAAATTTTAATTATTTAATTTTATTTTTTATTATTTTTATTGGACCCTCGAACTTAGCCTTTGGAAAAATCACCTAGGACCTAGGACTTATGAGGAGATAAAACATTTTCTAACCTCAAGACACTTTATATCATGAATTTTACAATTTTGCATCTCAAGGGGGAAAACCCATTTGACATAGACTCTCATAGACCACTCAATTCTGCGACACACATATAATCTAGCAGATCAAGCAATTTGTAATAATCTAACCAAATAGTTAGAATTATTTCCGAATTACTTTTACATAGAATCGAAGCACACTAGGATTCCCCTAAGATTCTAATGACAAAATTCATTCCGGCTTTGGGGTTAGGCTGAAGGAAAACTCTGCCGATCATGGATCGGTGAGACAAAAACCTTTCGGAACGTAGATTATCACTAGAAAATTAGGTTTGCCTAGGCAGTTTACATACATGACTCCTATCTCTTAAGATTATTTACAGTTTACACATGTAGACTGGGTTTACAACATAACATGATCGGGTCAACGATGACTGTCGAATGGCACGGACATGTCGATCAAGCGCTATCCCTTTTAGGGAAAAAGGGGGTGTATTGCTATGGGTACTTGACATCAGTGTTGTGAAAATCATGATATTATCACAATTTTATCGTTTTATCGCGAGTTTTTCAGCAGGACGAAAATATTGCGAGTTTTATTCGAAATTATCATCGGTGTTTTTTTTTGCCCGATTTTTTGGAAATTATTGTGAGTTTTTCAAATTATCGCAATTTTTTCCAAAAAATCATGATAAAATCAGAAATTATTGCGGGCAGTTGTGGTAGTGAGGTTTTATAAGGGATGCTAAATGTTTGAAATGCAATTTTTTTTGAAAGAAACAAATAATTTTTGAGTGGGGCAGCTTAATGATCAAGTCTAGGCCCTAGTATTGATATGCTATTCATGGTAATGTTAAATTCTTAAAGTAAAGTGACATTCTCCTTAATCTTCATTTTCATCCTTTTACTTAAATTTTTAACATTACCATGAAATGACTCAGGATGTTTGAGAGTGGTTTTGGCCTCATTGGATTTCATATGGAGAAAGTAGAATTTTAGATTTCATTCAAAATCCAGCAGACTTATCAGTTTTTCAGGATTTCAGGATTGGGAGATTGTAATGTTTCCAGGTGACACCACCTGCTTGGGCTACCCCTGCCACTAGTAGAGGACGTGGTTTACCTCCTATAGCTCCTACTTCTAGTTCTTCAGCTTCTAGAGCATAGCAGACTCCACTGCTATCTCCACCAGCACCAGCATCTACATCTAGAGGGAAAAGGAAAGCTGTGGCATTTTCTTGCAAGAGGGGCAGAGGAAATCAATAGGATTAGACTTTAGTTATTTTCTTCATTTTATTGTATATGACATTATGACATGATGAGATACATTATTATAATTTTTTGTTGATATTTTGAGGCTGAGTTTGGACTCAGGAGTCAGGACTTACTATTCAAGGCATGATTCAATGTTATGTGTGATTTTAGCACTAGAAATGATATTAAACATCTTATATATTAGTTCTTTTATCATATTTATGTATCAATGTATTTATTTTATGTTGTAGATGGTTTAGATATTAAAAAATTGAAAAAAATGAAAAAAATGAATATTTTTGTACCAAATGATTTTTTCCCGATTATTTCCAATTATTTCCCGATAATTACAAATTTTTCTGATTTTTTCCTCGCGCCGATATTATCTCGATAACGATTAATGTAACATTGGTTGACACGTAGTGGTCAACATCTAGCTCTACTTGGGGACACGTTGCTACACTGTAGGAATGTGAGAATCCAGAATCTGCGTCCATGCAACGCACAACAAAAAATAAGTAGCGTCCATCCAAAAATCATCATATAACATTAAGCACATGAAAGATATAACTCTTCATTTATTAACTAACTAGTAACATGAAAAGTAAATCTAGTCCTAAAACAGAAATAAAATGTTGAAATGACAAGGAGTAAGGTTAGATATACAATACAGAGGATGCCCCATGGCATCAGATATCATCTTTGAAGAACAACTTGAGCATTTGGCCATTTGCAAGTGAATCAAGTGGTTCGCCATACAATCTTCTCAAGTGTAATGAGTTTGGTCCAGCAATGTCTCGGATGATGTACGGTCCCAGCCACAAACTGTCGAACTTCTTATGTTTTCCTGGTTTTTCGTTCTTGCGATCCCAAAGAAGTACCATATCTCCAACCTGCAAAGATCTAGATCGAGAGGATTTATTAAAGCTTTTCTTAATGTTAGATTGATTTTTACATATAGCATCAAAAGCTGTCCTACGAGCTTCATCTAACTCCACAATTTGATCTATCCTATTTTGAACAACATCTTTACTAGTGGAAAAATACTGAAGGATTTGATAAGCTGGTATTTTAGGTGCACAGGTAAGGTTACATCCAAGCCATAAACCAATTCAAAATGAGATTTACAAGTAGCTTTCTTTTTAGTGATCCTATTTGCCCATAAAGCATACTTGATTTTGGTATCCCATGATCTCTTATTATCTCCTACTATCTTCTTGATAATGGTTATGAGATTCTTGTTACTTGATTCAACCAGACGATTACCCTGAGGATAGTAATTTGATGAATGAGACAAGACAATGCCATACTTGAAATAGAAAGACGAAAACTCTGAGGAACTAAAAGCCTTGGCATTATCAGTAGTGATCTTAGAAGGGATACCAAATCTAGTAATGATATTATTTTCAATGAAATCCATAATAACCTTTTCAGTGGCATTCTTAGCAGGAATGGCTTCAACCCATTTAGTGAAATAATCAATAGCAATCAAAATCCATGAGTAGCCATTGCTAGAATTTTCATGGAACTTCCCGATGAAGTCGAGACCCTAGTGTTGAAAAGATGCCTCCACAATGACAAGTTGTAGGGGCAGGGCAGTAAGCTTTTGTTTCCCAGTGGACAGTTGACAAGCTTGACAACTTCTAACAAACCTATGCACATAAAAAAAAATTGAAGGCCAATAATAACCAGCTCTCAGAATTTTGTGGGCGGTAGTTCTAGTAGCATAATGACCACCACAAAATCTTGAATGAAACTCAGAAACTAATTTCTTGGACTCAATTTCATCAACACACCTAAGCACTATGCCCTAAGGATTTCTCCATCCAAGGCCATCCTTCATGAGGCAATACTTAGTGGCTTTTAATCTAAGAGCCCTTCTCTTATGAGCCACTAAATGGTTAGGACATGTAAGATTCATCAAGTAATAAACATTGTCCTTGTAGCACTCATGCTCTCCTAATCTTTGCAACTCAGGTGAAGATAGATCGCTAAGACAAAACAAACCAAGAGCCTTTTCATTACCTTCGGTCAACATTTGAGCCAAGCCTTAGCCTTTGACTAGCTTGGTGGGTCTGATCTCCAAATCATATTCTTGTATTTTAGTAACCCACCTAGTGCGAATCGCTAAGCAATTGGTTTGAGTTAATATATCTTTAACAGCAGAATGTGGGACAAAAGCAATGATTTTAGAATAATCCACATAAGTTTTGAAATGCTTAAAAGACTTGACCAGGGCATAGGCTTGCTTTTCCATGGTATTGTACTTTAATTCGGAATTTTGAAGTGCTCTACTCATGAAAGCAATAGGCTGCTCGTGACCATCTTTATTCTTTTATAACAGGACACCAGCAATGGTATCTTCGGAAGCAAAAGAAAAAATCATGAAATCCTTGGAATAATCGAGACTAACTAAGAAAAGGGCTCTTGCAATAGCGCATTTGATTTCCTAAAAAGCCTTTTTGTCGTCTTCTTGCCAAACAAATTTGACATCTTTCTTTAGAAGACTTTGAATAGGCTTAGCTACTTCTGTGTAATTTGGAATAAACCTTCTAAGAAAATTTGTTTTTCCAAGGAAGGACTGAAGAGATTTAAGATTATGAGGAAGAGGAATCTTTTGGATTGCTTCAATTCTTTCAGGATCAATTTTGATTCCATCTTTAGAAATGATATGGCCAAGTAATTTCCCTTCGGTTACTCCAAAAACAGAGTTAGCTGGATTCAAAGAAATCTCGTATTCTCTACATCTATCGAAAACCTGCCTAAGATGATTTATATGACTGATACCATCTTTAGAAAATACAGTAAGATCATCTTGGTAAATTTCAATAAATTTCCCGATTAACCCCTTGAAAGCATAATCCATAGCCCTTTGAAATGTAGCCCCAGCGTTGGTTAATCCAAACGACATTCTAATGTATTCAAAAGTACCCCATGGTGTGGTGAATGTGGTTTTGTGACAATCTTCCTTTTTAATCCATACTTGATTATACTTAGAAAAACCATCTATCAATGACGTCATTCCAGAACCGGTTACTCTTTGCAACAAAGTCTCCATGTTTGGCAAAGGGTAATTATCTTTCTTACATGCTAGATTAAGATTTCGAAAATCAACACAAAGCCTTATTGTACTGTTCTTTTTCTTAACAATCACTAGATTGGAACACTATGTTGAATGCCTTGTTTGAGCGATAATTCCTGCTGCAAGCATCTTTGAAAGCTCTTTTTGAACCAAAGGGGCTAACTTAGGATTAATCTGCCTAAGTTTCTGGCAAAAGGGTTTAGCATTTTCATCTTTTAAGGGGATAGTATGTTCCATGACATTTCCCTATAGCCTTTTAATTCATCATAAGAGAATGCTAAAACATCTCGATACTCGCGAAGTAAATTAGTTAACTTTTTTCTTTCCTCCACACTAGTACCTTTACCAATTTTAACAATCTTTGGGTTCGCAGGAGTACCAATGTTTATCTCGAGGTATTCACCTGGGTCCATTTTACTTTCCTCTCTCAACTTCGTGGCATCATGATGATCAAAGTGTTGCTCTAAGGCAACCACATTCCTAGGAGTAGGATTTATGATATGCTCATGATCAACAGATCCATCCTCCTCAGAATCTATCTGAAAATCTTCAAACTCATCCAGACTATCAAGAAAATGAATCACTTGCTTTTCATCATTAAAGACTTGCCAATGCTCTGAGTTATCTGGAATAGATGGCCTAAATATAACTTCCATTTTGATCTTATCCTTAATTAGCTCATCAAATAGCTGGAAGGTTGTAGCAGCTACGGCAAGTTCATCCGCCAAACTATTATGCTCTCTTGGGATAGCTTCAAGGTCAAGGGTATCAAAGTGTTCCATAGTATCCCACACAGCGTTTCGATAATTCCTTAATCTTTGATTTTTACATGTAAACTTATTTTTAAGCTGCATGATAATTAAATCAGAATCCCCCTTAATGCTAAGCTACTTAATTCTCAAAGATTTTGCCAATTCAAGACCCAACAATAAAGCCTCATATTCAACGACATTGTTGGTTGCTTCAAACTCCAATCGATAGGCAAACTTGAAAATGTGACCAAGGGCAGATTTAAGCACTATTCCTGCACCTTTACCATGCCTAGACGATGCACCACCAAAATACATGTACCAAACTCTATCATTGAGATCCTTAATCTTATCATCAGGAGGAATTATGAAATTAGACATGATAGCGTAATTCCCAATGTCTCTTAGGATCTTCAACATGAAATTTTCTTTCGGGCTTTCTATTAAGTCTTACAAAACCATCACCTCTAGGAGAAAGAATCATAGCATATGACCAATTCATTTGAATACTTCCTCCTAGATCAGAGGCCCGCTTTCTGGATAAAAGCATACCCCAAGCATCAGGCACATCAACAACAACAATATCCATAACAATCATGATGTTTGGGTAAACTGATAGATGAACTTGTAAATCTTTGATCAAACCATGCACTTCAATCTTCTTAGAATCCATGGCACATATATTATAGTACGGTCTACAAACTCTTAAGTTAAGCTGTTCCATGACCCTTTTAGTCATGACACAAACTGATGCACCAGAATCCAACATGCAATTATTCAATTTATATCCATTAACCAACAAGGTGATAAAGAAAGGCTGGTGATCTTTGTTATCCGCATCTAAGCTTTGCAAATATATGGGAGCATCGTGATAGTCAATTTCCTGGGCCTTCTGCTGAGAAATATTTACTTGAGGCCCTTGAATAATTTTTAGTAACTTATCTCTTTGGGAAGGGATTTTAGCAATCTCGGAGATAGGAACCTAGATTTTCGCATTGTTAAACCAACTTCCCAAATCGACATCTAATCCAGAGTTTAAACCAGGGTTAAAAGTTCGAGGGGGAATTTGATTCCCGCTCTGATCTTTATCCCTTCTCTGATAGGTTAAACCTTTATCTCTAGCAATTTCCATGATTTGCTCTGGAGAGGGCTTTTCACCATATAACTTAGCCAAAATGTCATCTTCATTTTCAAGGTTATTTATACTAAAAGCTGACGAGGGATTCATAACGTCACAACTATTTTCCTTGACCTCCATCCAATCATCCATAGACAAAGGAAACTTGTTACCCACTACATTTATTTGATCACTTGCCCCAAACATTCCATTATCTAAAATTCTTCTAATGATGGGACAAGTGGCCTCTTCATGAAGAGCATCACAAACCCGACAGTAAGGCGGAGCATTATCGACCAAATTAGTAAGCAAATTAGGAGGTCTTTGCTCACTGGATTGACCCTTTTTTTGCCAATTGTTATTTCTGTTATTATTATTTCTAGGTTGGAAATTTTGAGTTTATGCTCTTTCCATTTGGACCAACCTATTATGCAAAGTAGCTATCTCCTTAGTATGATTAATTTCCATGCTTTCGATCTTTTGGAGCAATTTCTGAACAATCTCGCTATTAGGCTCTTGGACCGCTTTTCCTTTAGGTTCTTTTAGTTTCGTAGTAGCCCTATCGAAACTTGGGATCTCAGACTTCCCAGATGTCGCCTTGTCCTTGTCAAGCTCTATTGGTAAGGCTTGGCAATCCCTATAATCATTATGTTTAGCATGTCTCAACTCATAAGAGGGCTCAGGGCTAAAGGCATCAATATAAAAATTTCGAAGAGATTTGTCGGTAGGTTTATAATCTTGAGGTAATTCTTTAATAATATCATTAAACCTTTTGTTAAATTCTTCAACGGTTTCATTCTCTCTCTCTTTTTTATTATGCTAATAGCTTTCATGAGGTGTCTTCCTTCTCTTTTATCTCCATACTTTTCCTTAAAGGCATTAATGATTGATTGTAAGGAATTAAATGAATTCTGAGTATTTTCTGAAAACCAGTCGTGAGCATTGCCCTCCAAGGTTAGAATAAAAAGAGTCATCCTGACATCTTCATGATCAAAATCAACAGACCTTGCGTACTTAGCCATCCATAAACTAAAAGCTTTCAAATGAGAATTAGCACTAATCGCGTTATTTCCCTGAAATCTAGGCAACTTATTTATCCCAAGTGTTGGAAGATCATTGGGATAACCTTGAATGTTAGAAAAATCGCAAGGGGCATATATATCCATGATGGGCTAATAGAAAGCAAGCAGATATCAGAGAGGGATTCTTCTCCAAGGTTAACAAGAAGTGTACGAGAAGAGAGTTTGTGTAATTGTACCTTGAGAGCCCTTGCAGGACCAGGAGCAGGATTGCACAAACTGCTTGGATGTCTTCTAGTATACACTCTTGCAGATGATATATGAAGTGGAGTCGCCACCCTAATAGGAAGTGAAACACGGAAAAGCTCGAAAGGAAAGAACTGAGGACAGAAAAAACTCTATCCCCGGCAACGACGCCAAAAAGTGTTGCACAGATTGTCTGGACAGCACGACAACACTCAGATCAGGGGCTGTCACCCTGATCCCCGATCCCTCCATTTAAGCCGTCTCCTAAGGCTAAGGGGGGTAGACCCTATGGGATAAAGGAAGACCAACTGTGGACCAGTTGGGTTGGGAGACACAAGGCAATTTAGCACTTGATTGATTTTAGAAATTAATGTACCAGTGCCTTATGGAGTTAATGATTAAATGATTATTTATTAAATGTTGCAGAAATATGAACCTTGTAAAACAATCATTTATCATCAAATATCCCATGCAATACAAGCTATTCAATAAACTCACAACGCTTTAATAATGTTCTAGCAATCAAATTTCTAAAAAATCAAATGCTTTAAATGACCATAAAATTTAAATGTTGACTAGTCCATGCAAAGATTCACCACTTTTCAATAGTTAATCTTTAAATAAATATTTAAGCATATTTAACTATAGCGAAGTGGAACATAAATACCACAAAAGACAAAAATGAACTTTCAATTTTTTAGTTAATCATTTTAATTTTTTTTAATTTTTATAGAAATTCTAAGTTTAAAATAAAACAAAACTAAAGTCTAAAAATCTAAACTATAGGAAAAAATTCTAAATAAAAGCCTAAGGACTAACTTTTTATGTTTTTTGGGATTTTTTAGTTTTTAATTTTTAATGATTTTTATTGAATAAAACAAAGCTAAACCTAAAAATATCTAAAAATAAGACTAGAAGTTAAGCAAAAGTAGATAAATAAAAGGTCTAACTCTGAAAATCAATTTTTTCTTTTTATTTTTTAGATATATATTTACATACTATATATAAAAAAAGAAAACATACACTAACTAAATTAATCTATACTAAACTTAAGATCAAAATCAAGAAGGAATGAACTAAAGTTGCCACTAACACGTGATCATATCTATGTAAAAGTGAAAATTTAAAATCTGAACAAATAAAACTAAAAATATAATTCTAGAACTAAAACTAAACAAAAATGCGTTACCCTAACTTGTGTATGACAGAATAGAAAATTTAGCACTTTGTTTTGTTTGCAGGCTCGATGAAGTTTGTCGGCAAAGAGGGAGCAGCATGGAGGGTTTTTGACCTGCAGGTTTGCTGGAGGATTGACAATAGCGTGATATAGGTTTGGAGCAGCAAATGTGTGACATAATGGATGGGCAACAACAATGACAGATGAAGGGGCATCGATGGAGGCTGAGAGCTATGCATGAGGGATAGAGTGTGTGAATATGCTACGGGTTTGGACGCGGGGGGAGTGATCTCGAAGGTTGCATGGAGGAGAGATCAAGTCGAAAGAGAGATGCGGAAACCTGGATGGTGGATAGAAGGTGTGAGGAGCTCGAGCGAGGGGTATGAAGTTCGATATAGGCACAGACAAGCAACGAAGATAGGTTTCGAAGGCTGCGTAGGTGGGAGAAGAAGATGTGGGGTAGGAATGGAGGCAGAAAACCTGCAGACAAGTAGCGTGAGGGACTTTGAGAGGATGCAGCGTGATTGTTGTTTGGCGTGGAGAAGGCGATTGAAACCTGCACAACGGAGCAGCTAAGATGGATATGGTTGCATGAGGAGGTTTGTATTGAAAACTGAGAGCAAACGCGGCAGTGTGGGAGAGCTTGCTGCAATGAGGATGGCTGCGGGGTCTAATGAAAATTGGAGCAGACAACAGGGCTGGAAACTTTGAACCTTTTCAGAAAATTTACTTTAGAGATAAGCTGCTTAGGATTGAAAACCCCACGAAATTTTGTAGATCTGAAGTAAATATTCTTGCCAGAACTGATCCTGAGGCCAGATCTTACCCCTAGGGCCTAGATCTGGCTTTGGACAAAAAGTTATCCTCTGACCTACATCCTACAATAACAAAAACCGAACACCCAAAAATGAAATGTGCAAGAAATAAAACTAAAAACCCTAAAACCAACTAAACAATTACAATATTTATAGCTCAGAGGCTCTGAATAGCCAGATTTGTCAATATGCCACAAAAATATTTTTAGAATTTTAGATTTACGATGAGATGCTTCAGAAAACCCCTCGTGTATTCAGAAAAAAAAAATTTAAATGATAAGCCTGGGATTAAAAATGGTTGGGTTCTTCAAAAAAGTGCTTCTCGGGAGTTAGTTGGTTCAGCCGAGAACTTCCCCAAATGCCTGTTGATCTTCACAATCTAGATTTTCCTGCACAACTCACTTCAACTATCAATAAAGAGGGAAAAAACAGTACTAAAATCCAAATCCAATGGAGATACCTGCCATTATTTTTAGAAATTCTATTACGATTCAAACCCTAGTGACTAAACAAGATACTTGTGTTCAACATCACTCTTCATCAAGCTATTACCAATGGATGAAGTTAAATTTATGCAGAAAAATGGAACATCTTACAGCAATTTAAAAGAGTAACACCAGCAAAATATTCAACCCCAAAGTCTTTCTTTATTGCGCAAGAAAAAAGTTACAAGAGAGCTTTTTTCAGCACAAGACTCATAGATCGAATGATCTCAAATGACCCCTAACACCTTATTTAAAGGAAAAATTCCCAACGGATAGTTCGAGTGATCCATGTCAAACTGATCTTGATCGTCAATGAGGATCAAAATCCCTTTTAATCTCATGCGTCGAAATTTTAAATGCATTTTAATATATTAAAAAATTAAAACTTTGCATTTATTTTCTCAAAACTCTGACTTATTATTATTTTATTAATTTTTAATTTTTAATTTTTGATTATTTATTTTTTTAAATTTTAATTTTTATTTATTTATTTATTATTATTATTTATTTATTATTTTTATTGGACCCTCGAAGTTAGCCTTTGGAAAAATCACCTAGAACCTAGAACTTATGAGGGGATAAAACATTTTCTAACCCTCAAGACACTTTATATCATGACTTTTACAATTTTACATCTCAAGGGGGAAAACCCATTTGACATAGACCCTCATAAACCACTCAGTTCTGCGACACAAATATAATCTAGCAGATCAAGAAATTTGTAATAACCTAACCAAATAGTTAGAAATATTTCCAAATTACTTTTACATAGATTCGAAGCACACTAGGATTCCCCTAAAATTCTAATGACAAAATTCATTCCAGCTTTGGGGTTAGGCTGAAGGAAAACTCTGCCGATCATGGATCGGTGGGACAAAAAGCCTTCCGGAACGTAGATTATCACTAGAAGATTAGGTTTGCCTAGGCAGTTTACGTACATGACCCAGATATGCTAAGATTATTTACAATTTACACGTGCAGACTGGGTTTACAATGTAACATGATTGGATCGACTATGACTGTCGACTGACACGGACATGTCAATTAAGCGCTATCCTTTTGCGAAAAAGGGGGTGTATTGCTATGAGTAGTTGACACGTAGTGGTCAACAGGACCCTATGAGCTGCCTGTATAGGGTGGGATCGACATGCTTGTCTTCTGATGCATTGAGCTTCTTCCAGTTGGTGATCATTTGTGTAGCCAGAGGTCTACAGTCCTCCATCTTGAATCTTTTCAGGATTTCTGTAGCATACCTTCCTTGCCCAAGGAAGATTTCTCCCTTCTGCTGCCAAATTTCCAACCCTAGGAAGTAGTGCATTTGCCCCAAATCCTTCATATTGAATTCTGTGGGTAGATTCTTCTTGCAGTCCTTGATGAGTCTGGATGATCCTGTCAGAAAGAGATCATTCACATACAATACTAAGATTAGCAGCTCGTTCTCTACAACCAGATAGTAGAGATTCAGATCCATGTCACTCTTGACAAATCCCATCTTTTGGAAGTAGCTATCTATTCACCCATACCATGCTGTTGATGCCTGTTTCAGCCCATACAAGGCTTTCTTCAATCTGCATACATGAGACTGCTTCTCATGAGTTTCAAAGCCCTCTGGTTATTCAATGTATACCCCCTCTTTTATTACCCTGTTCAGGAATGTCGTTTTGACATCCATCTGATGGATCTACCATCCCATTTGGGCTGCAAGAGATATCACGGTCCTAATAGATGTATACCTGGCTACCGGGGCGAAGGTCTCCTCATAGTCAATCCCTTCTTCTTGAGCATACCCCTTAGCCATAAACCTAGCCTTGTATTTCTCAATGCTGCCGTCTGCGGGGTATTTGATCTTGTAGATCCATCTTGAACCTACCACTGATTTGTCTTGAGGCCTTGGCACCACCTCCCAGACATCGTTTACCATTATGGAGTTGAATTCCTCTACCGTCACATCTAGCCAAACTTGATGCTGAACTGCCTCTTTGAAACTGATAGGCTCTCCATCCTGAGCTACTAATGCCTGATATCTTTCTGGCTGTTTTCGCTCCCTCTTATTGTTTCTTGGCGCACCAATGAAGTCCTCTGCATCTCGCAGAATCTGGTGAAGTTCCCTGCTAGTTCTTCCTCTGCCAACAGGTGCTTTTGTTCGCTCCTCTGCCTCACCGTGAGAATCTTCCTGTTATGAGGAAGAATTCTTCACTTTTGTTGGTTGAAGAGGCTTAACTAATGACTCCGCTTTTGACTTCTCCTCAGAAGGCATCTTGGGAGATCTTCTGAATGCCCTGTCCACTATGAACTTTACATCTCGTTGTACTACTACCTTCCCGCTCCCTGGAAGATAGATTCTGTATGCCTTAGTGTTCTCTCTATATCCCACTAGATATCCCTTTTCCGTAGTCTGATCTAGCTTCTTCCTCTTTTCTTCAGGTATGTGGCAATATGCTAAACTCCAAAATATCCTAAAATGACTGACTTCAGGGGTCTTCACTGTGAAGACTTTCTCTGGAGTAATCTTGCCCAATGCCTGATGAGGAATTCTGTTTTGAACATAGGTTACTGTGTTGCATGCTTCCGCCCACAGGAATTTTGGCATATCCTGATCATACATCATGGCCCTAACTACTTCTACAATAGTTCTATTCTTTCTTTCTACTACCCCATTCTGCTCCGGATTGTAGGGAGTTGTTGACTCTCTTTTGATGCCCTCCTTAGCACAAAAATCACTGAAGTCCTTATTGACATATTCTCCACCATTATCTGAGCGCAAAACTTTTATTTTCTTCCCAGTCAAATTCTCCACCAGAGCCTTGAACTCCTTGAATCGACAGAAAACCTCATCCTTGGTTTTCAGAAAATAAAACCAAGTTTTCCTTGAGTGGTCATCAATGAAGGTAAGGAAATACTCGTCACCACTGAGAGCTTTGACGGACATAGGTTCGCAGATATCTGAGTGTATCAATCCTAGTACACTCTGTGCCCTGTGTTTTCTCCTAAGAAATGCTGCCTTGGCCTACTTTCCTAGAGCACATTCCTTGGGTACATCATCTCGTTCCATAGTCAGATCCGAAACTCCTGTTACAGTGCTCCTGAGAATTCTCAGATCTCCATGGTGCAAGTGACCCATTCTTCTGTGCCATAGTTTGTTCAAGTCCTTGTCTCCATGACTGCCTATTAGTGCCATTGGTGATTCTAGTTGTAATCTATACAACCGATTACTTTTGATCCCGATCTGCACTTTCTTTTTCCAACTTGGGTGTTTTTGATATACCTTCTCCTTGATGAAGTAGACGTCATAGCCCTTGCCTTGTAGTTGTGACACAGAAAGTAAGTTCATCCCCAATCCTGGTACATGCAGGACATTTGTAGCATGGAACCGTTCTCGCAATTCTGTCTGAAAGACTATGGTACCTTTCCCTATTGGAGTACACTTTTCTCTGTTCCCCATGGTGATATGATAGTTCATCTTCTCTTCTTGATATTCTGAGAAACACTCCCTGATTCCCATCATATGCCACGAGGCTCCATTCTCTATATACCATACTTCCGATGATGCAGCACTAGTCATACATGCCACTTCTTCTTCCAGCTTGGAAGCTAACATAGAGAAATCAAAATCTCTTTCTCTTGTGCAATCTTTTGAAAATCTTTGTGAGTCCCCTGATGTGGATGCCTCTACATTGTGGTCTCGACACATAACTGATTTTCCCTTCCTGCCTCTGATTACTCCCTCTGATACCATGGGAAAATTCTATTACTGCCACAACTGATTTATTTTTCCTACTTATTCCACAATAAGTTATTTATGAAATTATTTCAATAAACATTAAAATAAAGACTACTGCAGATATCACACCGTAATACAGAAACAAACATATGCACAAGAATCAACACATTGATACAGTTATTTTGGACAACAGTCCCCAGAAAAACCCAATGTGGGAAAGCCGATGTAGCAAAGGGAGGTTTTATTACTCAGCAATTCTTTAGTACAACAGGGTGCCAAACTAGCTTACCCAGAGAGAGAAAAAAAATTCTCTAGTACTTCTCCAAATCCCAGCATTAGCCTGACTGACCTTTGTGTGGCTCTCAGACCCTCTGCATCAGCCCTGGGCCTATCTGTGTCACCCACGTAGGCCTAGTTAATGACTGCGTAGTCTCCTACTGCCTCTACATCTACCTGAAATGCCCTGCGGCTGCCTCTCTTGCCTCAGCGCTGATCTCTAGTGGCTGATCTCGTCTCTCTGTTCCATACTTGCTTCCTCCTAACTGCTCACCAGACCACTGGTTCAAATTTTCAGCTAACCCAGCTCCAGAAATTGAACTGACTGGTCTCCCTCAGTGTGTTCTCCAAGTGACCCTCACGCCTTTTCTTATACTTTTCTTGTTGACAAATCAACGACTGAGATTAAGTCCCTAATCAACGGCTAAGATTAGATTTGGCTTGATCCATGACTTTTGGACCATTCTAACACAGTTTTATATTAATTCACATTAATATTTTATTTTCCCTAAGTTTAGACTTAGGGACTTCATTAAAAATATTAATTATTTTAATATTTCCCAAACTCTTTAGAATCTGCCCAAATGATTTCTGGGTATTGGAGATCTCATGTGCCTTAGCCTCTCCACCAATTTTCGTGGCTAGACCACATCTGATGTTACCTCAAATCAACATCAATAGGAAAAGTATAAGAGGAGGCTTGAGGGTTAGTTGGAGATATATCAAGAGATCAAAGAGTTCGATTTTCCTGGGGCATAGTTAGCTGGGAAAAGTCGAGCTAAGTGACCTGAGTTGTAGTGAGAGGGGCATTTCGGGAGAAGGACTTCCGTCCAACGCCGAGGATACATAACAGAGAAGCAGAGCAACAATAGGAGAGACATCACAGCTCCAGAGAGGGTGATGCAGAAACTAAAGGGGTTGACGCAGTTCCTTAGACACAACGCTGAGGTTTTTTGTGGGGCAGAGAGAGTAGTAGTTCAGCATATCAAATTCTGAGCAAGGGAGGCTCAATGGGGGGGTGACTCAGCTTTTAAAGGAGGTGATGCAGTTCAAGCGCAGAGCTTGGAGCAGCCATCGCTGCCCAGCACTGGGAACAACAATTGTCATTTGTGGGGTTTGATCATCCAGTTGCTAGAATTGTGTAAATATCTCTCTCCGAATAGGGGTACTTTTTCTAGGTTTATTCTTTGTTGGGTGAGCTGGATTTGGCACCCTAGTTGTATTCAGAAATATGCTTAATAATACAAACCCTCTATATGCTACACCGGTTTTCCTGAATTGGGTTTTTCAGGGGACATTGTCCAAAAATAATGGTGTCCTTTGTGTGATTGTTTTAGTTTATTTCAGTTCATGATCTGTATGTATGTGTAGTCTGCAATACTGTTTTCATCGCTATTTAAATAATCAAATAAATTTTTTAATGTAAAGAACAAGTAGGAGATGATAAACCAGGGATTACAGTAGGATTTCTGATGTGTAGGTTCAAAAATTCTCACAGTATCCAGTGGATACTCCTCAGTGCTGACATCCTCACTGTTGCTAGTCCCATGCTGCCTCTAAAGCCACTGCGTTGTTGAAGCTCTGCATTGTACCTCCTTGCACTGTTGCCTCTCTGCTCTGCGCTGCTCAGTCTCTGGGTCTCCTAGCCACTGCATCTGTCAAATCAACACTCCATGGCACCAACTGAAACTCCATCCCGTTACCACTGATCATGAGCTGTCGTGGGTCGTAGCAAGGTGGTGATTCAAGAGGTGGTCTCCTCAAGGATCGTGCCCATTTGTAGCTCTGTCGAACTACAATTTTATATCAGCCCACCTCCCTCCTAGAGGTATCTTGGCTATCATGGCAAACTCCTCCTCCTGTTCGATCTTTGTGACTGTAACCTTGGGATCATGCTTCTCATCCTTGTCCTTTTTCTTCAAAGGACACTTGCATGCATAGTGGCCCATCTCGCCACATCTGAAGCACTTCACCTTCGAGACGTCCTTCTTACATCTTTGTTTCCCCTGCTGTCCCTTCGATGCAAGGGTTACATTATCCTCATCCTCTACTTTGTGCTTCGACCCACTGCTGTTGCTGCTCCTGTCAAGTTTAAGCTTGAGCAAGTCTCTCCTCACCTCTTCTTATTTCAGCACTGCCCACATCTCGTCCTAATTTGGCAATGTTGCTTTGCCCAAGATACTCTGGACAAAGATTTGCCACTAATCCGAGATGAAATTTAGGGTCAGTCTCACTAACTCCGAGTTTTGAGGTGTATGTCTCATAGTTGACAGCTCATCACGGGTCTCCTTCAGTTTTGTGAGAAACGGATCCACACGTTCTCCTTTCTGCATCTGAGCATATCTCAACTTTTGCTCTAAGTACATCTTTCGCTACTCGAAAGATCCCTGATACAATGTGGCCAAGGCATCCCACATCTCCTTAGCGGTCCCTTTGCTTGCAACGTGGCACACCAAGTGATCCTCGACTCCATCCAGGATCATTCTCTTCGCCTTAGCCATCTTAGCCCTGTGCTTCTTTAGTGGATCTCCATCTGCCGAGACAACTACCACATTATCAACATACGTCTTGAGGGCATGCTCATTTAGAAGGAAAGTCATTCTAGCCTTCCAAATGGCATAGTTGGAAGCCTTGGCCAACCTGTCTTGATGCCTCAAGCCACTGCTTGCCATCTCCTTCGAAAAATGTCGAACAACTCCCTCTTTCTCCGTACTGCGTAGCTCCTAGGCTAATCTACGCACTCTTTGGTAAGATGCTTCTCCTCCGTTGCTCAGTAATTGAAAAATGTTGATTTCCTTGACAAGAAATCATTGAGGAAGTATTCCCTCACCATGTTCTTCTGCTTGTTTCTTCTGACATATTTTTAGCCCAGTTAAGCTGCCCACTGAAAATTTAGCGTCCACCAACTGCTCCACACGCTGAGGCCCAATGATGCTCCCTCTGCCACGATAAAATTCGAACTGGAAGTTCTTTCTCTCTGTCAACTCACTTGGAGAGAGACTACATTGAATATTCTGTCCTTTGGCTAGAATTACGCAAACCCTCTAGGGTTTTGACTTGCTGCCTCCTGCAACTTTTCGATTTCCCCTTCTACTCAGTGTTGGGGTTTTTGGTTCTCTTCTTGTCTCACCTGCACTAGCTTTGATACCATGTGAAAATTCCTTAACAAGAATCCCAATTGCAGTAAACTAATGTTACTTCTGCTACTTGTTTAAATCATGCAATTTATTTACTATCTTCTATAGTAAATATCGAAGCAAATACGTTTGCAGCCTTCACTTAATTAATATATATGCAGAAACAAAATACTGAGCAAGAAAGAAAATATTACACATAGGACACAATTATTTTTGGACAAATAGTCCTTGGAAAAACCTAATGCGGGAAATCCGGTGCAGCAGCTCTAAGGGTTTATTATTCTGCAGGAGAAATTCTGAGTACAATTCTAGGAGGCTCAACTAGCAATCCGATACAAAGAGAATACTGAACAAAAGACAAGTGAAATGATCTCACCCTGTCATTGGAGAATCAATCACTGATCCTTCTGCTCTGGAGGCTTTGTATCACCCTTTGTGTGGCCTCTGCGCAGAACTGCGTCACCTTGGGGGAGCTTCAGTGTCACCCTTCCTGGGTATTACACTGCCTCTCCTCTGGATCCTCTGTTGGCTGAGAAATCGAGCTTCTGTCTCCCAGACTCACACCTTGGCTTCTGGCAACTGAATTTCGACTTTCCTCAGTAGGAACTTGACTTCCCTCACCAGGAACTGGACTTCCCCTCAATGACTGTGCTACCTCTGCGTCAGCACTGCATAGGCCAACTTCAACCTTCCTTTGGACGTCTTTCTCTTCTCTCTCGGCCTGGTACTCTCCAGAAATTCCTTCTCTCAGATTCTCACTGCCTCTCTACTGCAAGATCTCCTCAATCAATTTTGCTTCTCAGCACATCTCACTTCAGAAAATCAATTTTCTCAATCTCTCTGCGTGTTTTGCAAATGACCTTGAAGCCCCTTCTTATATCTTCTTGTTGGACAACCAATAACCTATATTAAAACATAATCAAAGGTTCAGATCGTTTTGGCTTGATCCGTGGCTTTTTTTAGAAGCTTCACCCTTGATTAGATTAATACCCATTAATATTTTAATTTTCTTAAGTTTAGACTTAGGAACCCCATTAAAAATATTAATTATTTTAATAAAATCACCTCTGGGTGGAATTTCCCAAAATACTTTCTGGGTCTTTGGAATACCCGTGCCCAAGCTTCCCTGCAAAATTTGAGGCTTAGATGTTAAAATTGACAACTAGGGCCAAATTCCATGTGGGTCATCTTATTAATGGCAGCCGATATTTTCCCTGGATTCCTCTCATCGAGAGGTGTAGGATTGATCTAAAGATCATCCGATTCCAATAAGTATTCATGGAGATATGAATTTATTTGTGTTATGGGACAATTCGTCAAGGTCGGCGAGCAACCAAATAAACCCCACATGTGCTCAACGTTTTAGTATAAATAGAGATGCCTTGAAAGTCATTTGAGAACACACAACTCTCATGATCTCCCTCTCTCCACTTGTTTGATTTTGTCTTCTCTCAAGGAAGACGCAATGGAAAGGGTCATCTAAGAGAGCCCTAGGTGCAGTCATGAAAGGTGCCTTAGTCGCAGTTGAAGGGAGAGCCCTAGCCGCAACCTTGAAGGAGATCTGGCCGCAGATCTAAGAAGCCCTAGACACAGTCAACAGGAGTTCTAATGCGCAACAAGAAAATACCCTAATCCGCAGCAAAGAGGGAGCCCTATACGCAACTAAGAAAAGACCCTAATTCGCAACAAAGAGGGAGCCCTATATGCAGCTAAGAAGAGACCCTAAGTCGCAACAAAAGAAAACCTAGCAGAAGATCAAAGGAGCCCTAATGTAGCAAGGAGAAGCATGTTGACAACGTGAAATAATTTGGGTTGCTGTAGGTGATGGCGCAGTAATAATAGCTGTTCTAGGCATGTTTTGAGGACTATTTGCAAGACTGGGAGCCACAGCCATAAGGTGAGGTTGTGCGTTAAAGAAGTCTGCACTCAAGTCTAAGAATAGATCAACGTTGGGCTGAATTGTGTATGCGTTTGGGTGCTTTCAAGAGCAGTTAGCTAAGCCGAGATCTTCAGGGAGGAAACTATGCTGTTTGAGTGTCATTTGGGTAGACCAAAATTTACAGCTCGCTATTGTGGTGGTGTTGATTTGGGGTAGCATCAGATGGGCTCTAGCCACGAAATTTGGTGGAGAGGTTGGGGCACATTTGATCTCCAATACCCAGAAAGAGTTTGGGCAGATTCTAAACAGATCAGGAGATATTAAAATAATTAATATTTTTAATGGAGTCCCTAAGTCTAAACTTGGAGGGAAAATAAAATATTAATGTGTATTAATATGAATCTGTGTTAGAATGGTCCTAACGACATGGATCAAGCCAGATCTAATCTTAGCCGTTGATTAGGGACTTAATTTCGGCCGCTGATATGTCAACAAGAGAGAGGCTGACACAATCCAGATTGGGCAGATGTTGGGGTTTCAGAGGTGGATTAGTGTTTAGTAGCTGCCAGAAGGATTATCTGAGGTTTCAGCTAGTAGATTTGTCAGAAATTGAGAGGTATTATTGCCAAGGAAATTCTCTGTTGGGTAGGCCAGTTTCAGCACCCAGATTGTACTATGATATTTCTTAATAAGAAAACCCTCAGATAGCTGCACCGGTTTTCCCACATTGGGTTTTTTCGGGGACATTAATCCAAAAATAATGGTGTCATATGGTGTGTTTGTTCTTATTTATTTTAGTTGCTGATCTGTCATATGTTGAGCATGCGCTAGTGTTTATTTTCAGTATTTACATTGTAAATAACTTGTGAAGGAAAATAACAAGTAGGTAGGAATAAATAAGATAAAGTGCACGGAGGGTTTCTAACTAAGTAAACTTAGAAACTTCAACATGGTATCAGACCGTGATTGCAGATCACAAGAGGACTAAACGACATCAGCTGAGCGGAGCAATAGTAGCAGAAAACAACTGTTCCGAGGTGACAGAAGTTGTTTCTAGTAGCGCAAAAGCCAAGGAGTGTGACGCAGAGCCAGCCAGGGCCACGCAGAGGAAGCTGTGAGTTGCGCAAAGCCTCAGAGAGGCCAGGCGTTGCTGATGCAGAGGGCCAGAGGGCTGACGCAAGGCATCCCATGGTTGACGCAGTCCCATCCGAGTCGATGCAAGTCCAACGTGAGGCAGAGAGGGGCTGACGCAATTCACAGAGAGGCAGTTTCTAGGGTCTAGAAGGCTGCGGGAATATTGCAAAGTGTCGCTAGTGAGTTTTTGTAGTTAGAAGAGTACCTGACAGAGCAGGGCCAGAGGAGTTGTTACTGAGGATTTCTAGCCGAAGAACACGAATCAACAGTGCAGTTGCACAAGACGATCAGAGTAGGGGGCATCTCGACAAGCGGCAGAAGGATTTCCAGGTGGGAAATTAGGACTTAGAAGGAGTCTAGAAGAGAACTTCTAGACGGGAAGTAGAGCCTCAGAGGAGTCGAACAGAGAACTTCCAGGAGGGAAGTAGAGGAGCATCATGGCACTACATGGGGTAAGAGACCAGGATAGACTGGATGGAGCATCGAACTTCGCAATTTGGAAGGCCAGAATTTTATCAGTGCTTGACATGAATTATGTCAAGAACTTCGCCTTGAAGGTAATAGTTGTCCCAGTCGACCCCAGTGATAATGACAGGTACGAGGAGGTGATGGCGAGGCCAAGAGCATTATCCTTGACGGGGT